>CAUYTI010043563.1:0-29492 GCA_963575145.1 Galago senegalensis | reverse complement strand
AGGCGCCCGCCACAACGCCCGGCTATTTTTTGGTTGCAGCCATCATTGTTGTTTTGGCGGGTCCGGGCTGGGGATTCGAACCCGCCACCTTAGGTGTACGTGGCTGGCGCCTTAGCCGGTTGAGCTATAGGCGCCGAGCCCCTTGTCTCATTTCTATAGTGACATCCCCCGTCTCATTTCTATAGTGACATCCCCGTCTCATTTCTATAGTGGGACCCCCCGTCTCATTTCTATGGTGACATCCCCCGTCTCATTTCTATAGTGGTGCCCCTTGTCTCATTTCTATGGTGACATCCCCGTCTCATTTCTACAGTGGCATCCTCCATCTCATTTCTAATGTGACACCCCCTGTCTCATTTCTGTAGTGGTGTCCCCCTTCTCATATCTATAGTGACACCCCCTGTCTCATTTCTGTAGTGGGACCCCTTGTCTCATTTCTATGGTGACATCCCCCGTCTCATTTCTATAGTAGTGCCCCTGTCTTTTTTCTATAGTGATGTCCCTGTTTCATTTCTGATGTTGGTCATTGGTGTCTGCTCTTTCCTGGTCTATCTACCTGGCTAGAGATTTATCAGTTTTATTGAGCTCAGAGAACTGACTCTTGGTTTCATTGATGTTCTTTCCCTCTTTTTGGTTTTCTGTTGCATTTATCTCTGTTCTCATTTTTTTTATTTCATATTTTCTGTATACCTTGGTTAATTGCTTCTTGAGTTAATTTTTTAAGGTAGAAGCTGAGAATAAAGAGACAATTGAGTCATTTCCTCTTCTAGTAGAGGCATTAGTGCCATAAATTTCCCTTCCAGTTTGCTTTTTAACTACTTTGAGAAAATTTTAATGTGTTGTCGATTCATTTTATTCAGTTCAAATGCTTTGTGATTTTCATTTTATTTAATCTTTGACCCACGGGTTATTTATAAGTATGTTACTTTGTTTCCAGATACCTTTCTGATAGTGATTTCTAATTTCATTGTCTTCAGAGAACACACTGAATGTTATTATTATTTTTTGAACATTATTTTTAAAGGACAGTATTTAAAAGAGTATGTAATGAAAAATGTTAAATATGCCAGTGGAACAGAATAAAAAATGCAAATACAGGTCCATGTATGTGGATACGTGATTTATGCTACATTATAGTGTATGTGAAAACCTCAAGAAAGTGCATGTCAGATGAATTCCAGCACTAAATGTAAGTGGAAAGTCAAGAAGTCTCACCAGTAACACAGGAGAATGCCGTGATCTTGGGGAGGGAAATAGCTCTTAAAAGATTGGAAAATACTATTTGTGTCTATATTTGAAGTGGATTTCTTGTATGTCTTGCTCTTTTTGTCCTTTCTGACTGTCTCTGCTTCTTAGTGGAGATGTTTATACCATTTACATTTTAGTGTGATTATTGATGTAGATTGTATTTGAACCTACCATCCATTTTCCTCTTTTGGGGGGGGGGAGACAGAGTCTCACTGAGTTGCCCTCTGTAGAGTGCTGTTATGTCACAGCTCATGGCAACCTCAAACTCTTGGGCTTAAGTGATTCTCTTGCCTCAGCCTCCCAAGTAGTTGGGACTACAGGCACCTGCCACAACACCTGGCTATTTTTTTTGTTTGTTTTGAACCCACCACCTCCGGTATATGGGGCTGGCGCCCTACTCCTTTGAGCCACAGGCACTGCCCTAATTCTTTTTTTTTTTTTTTTTTTGGTTGCAGTTGTTATTATTTAGCAGCCCTGGGCTCGAACCCACCACCTTTGGTGCACGTGGCTGGTGTCATAACCATGGTGCTTTGGGCGCCCCATTTTCCTCTTTTTCTGCCCTATTTTAGATTGAGTATTTGTTTGGATCCTGTTATATCTCTTTTGTTGGCTAATACCTTTTTGTTTTGTTTTCATAGTGATTTATGGTTTATAAGGGTTTATAGATAGAGTTTCACTATGCCCAGATGCCAGTTTTTGAGGACTTTTTTGTTTATCTGATATTGGATATCATGAAAAGTATGCACAGACCCTTTTTTTTTTTTTTTTTGCTAGTCAGCTTTTGCTAGTATTTGTGTATTTAACATGTGGCCCAAGACAATGCTTCTTCACCTGATCAACAGAGAAAAAACAGATTGGACACCCTAGGTTTATAGTCTATGTCTTATCACTGTCAACCATTTTCACACAGTACTAGGTTAAACTGAAACTTGTGCATATGAGAACCATGTCTTTGCTTTTCTTGGTTCTTTGGTAACAGTTACTTTGCAAATTGAGGTCACAGTGTTAATATTCACAAGTTTCTTTTTTTTTTTTTTTTGAGATGGAGCCTCAAGCTATCCCCCTGGGTAGAGTTCCATGGCATCACAGCTCACAGCAACCTCCTACTCCTGGGCTCAAGCAAAGCTCCTGCCTCCGCCTCCGAAGTAGCTGGGACCACAGGCACCCGCCACAATGCCTGGCCATTTTTTGGTTGCAGACATCATTGTTGTTTGGCGGGTCCGGGCTGGATTCGAACCTGCCACCTTAGGTGTATGTGCCTGGCACCTTAGCCACTTGAGCCACAGGCGCCGAGCCAATATTCACAAGTTTCATTTAACACAGTACCATACAAAGTAAGCACTATGTGTATATGTCAATTTGCATATATTATAAGAATCTTATACTTTGTTTTCAGTTTCTCCACCACTGGCCTGGCTTTTTTTTTTTTTTTTTTTGGAAACATAGTCTCATGTTGTCTTCCTCAGTGGAGTGCTGTGGTGTTATACCTCACAGCCACCTCAAACTCTTGGGCTTAAGAGATCCTCTTGCCTCAATCTCCCGGGTAGTTGTGACTACAGGTGCCCACCACAATACCTGGCTAGTTTTTCTATTTTTAGTAGAGATGGTCTTATTCTTCCTCAGGCTGGTCTCAAACTCCTTAGCTCAAGCAGCCCACCCAACGTAGCCTCCCAGAGTGCTGGGATTACAGGCATGAGCCACTGCACCTGACTCATACGTTATTATTTTTACTTTAAATAATATAACAAAAATAAGAAACACTTTTTTTATAATTATGATTGTATTATACATATAATTACTATTTGTTTCTTTTTTCCAACATAATAGTGTTTTTAGCATTTTTCTTGTTTTTACATACTATTAATAAAATATAATTACAGTTTAGAGTTAGAAGTATCCAAATATATACATTATTTATTTTGTCCTATGTTGATATTTACATTATTTCATTTTCCACTATCAAAGCATCTGGCTTGGATTGGCACCCATAGCTCAGTGGTTAGGACACAGGCCACATACACCGGGGCTGGCGGGTTCAAACCAGCCAGGGCTTGCTAACCAACAGTGACAACTACAGCAATAAAAAAAAACCAGGTGTTGTAGTGAGTGCTTGTAGTCTCAGCTACTTGGGAGGCTGAAGCAAGAGAATTGCTTAAGCCCAAGAATTTGAGGTTGCTGTGAGCTGTGACGCAACAGCACTCTACCGAGGGTGACATAGTAAGACTCTATCTCAAAAAACAAAAAAATAAAGCACCTGACTAATGTTCTGAAAGTTTCCAATGTCTTGATTATAGTGCTCCTGATATGGAAGAAATACTGAATGAATCAGAAATTAAACTGGATGGTGTCCGACAGAAGATATTGCAGGTAGCACAGGAGCTGTCAGGAGAAGACATGCACCAATTCCATAGAGCCATTACTACAGGTAAATCTTGGTTTGCTTCCATGGTGCCATTTTGGTTTTTTTATAGTGTGCTACATGATTTATGTGCAAATTGCATAAACTTTAATTGATACTTGGTGAAATATAGGCTTTTAAAAACTAAAACGTTTGAACAGTAATGTAGAGCCAATCCAAAAACATTCAATTGGCTTTATTTTCCTAACAATGTGTAGTAATAGTTACTAATTGATTTTTAATAAAGTAGTTGAGAACACAGACTTTAGAATGAACTAACTGTATTCTTGAGCAAGTAGGGTGTGTGCAGACAGGGCACATCTCATTTCCAAGTATAGGTAAATCTCACTGGTGACTTTTAAGTTTGTGTCTCAGTAGGTTTACAAAAGAGAATGACCAGATGAACCCAAGTTCCTCATGGTGTTTCTTCATACCTGGAAATTTTAGGATAATGTTAAAAGGTTCGTGGTATACTGGATGTTTGTGGTGATCACCATTTTCACTTTGGTCACATAAACATGTATGGTGCTTGGTTTTTTTTTTCTTTGTCCTTTTCCTAACATAAGCTCATTAACAAGAGAGATACTATATAATTCAAATACAGACTGAGTGTCTCTTACCTGCAATGCACTCCTTTTTCAGAATGTTGAAATATCTTTTAGTATTGTAAGAAAAGTACCAATATCCATCATTTAAAGCATTATTAAAAGCTGAAGTAATAACTCAAGCAGTTCTATGAGGAGTCATAGTAGCATAGTATTAAAGGAAGTACAGCCCCATTGTTATATTTATTATTGATATCAGGAGGTTTTGATTTTTAAATAATACCACGCCTAATTAACATGATTTCATAAATTCAGTTTGTGTTATGAAGTGGCATAATCTCAGATATGACAAATTTGGCTGGATGGGAGAGATAATAAATTCAGGTATTGGGTGTGGCTGGATGGGAGAGATAATAAATTCAGGTATTGGGTGGTGCCTCACAGGAGTGGGCTCCATATGCTGGAGGTGGTGGGTTCAAACCCAGCCCTTGCCAAAAACTGCAAAAAAAAAAAAAAAAAGGTATCGAACCACATCAGGTTTCTAAAAGAAAACATAGGATATCATCATCACCTTGTGGTTAGAAGGTTTGTTTGAGGCTCGGCACCTGTGGCTCAAGTGGCTAAGGTGCCAGCCACATACACCTAAGGAGGCAGGTTTGAATCCAGCCTGGGCCCACCAAACAACAATGATGGCTACAACCAAAAAATAGCCGGGCGTTGTGGCGGGTGCCTGTGGTCCCAGCTACTTCGGAGGCGGAGGCAGGAGCTTTGCTTGAGCCCAGAAGTTGGAGGTTGCTGTGAGCTGTGATGCCATGGCTCTCTACCCAGGAGGACAGCTTGAGGCTCTGTCTCAAAAAAAAAACAAAAAAACAAAAAAACTACTGGGCAGAATCTACTTTCACTAGCATATACCTACTAAAAATGTTGGAGAAAGCTCATAGCAACTACAGTTATGATAGCCTAAAACTAGAAAGTGACCTAAATGTCCATCAACAAGGGAATAAATTGTGATATAGTTGTATGATATAATAATACATAGCAATAAAAAACAATAACTGTAGCAGTGCCTGTCAGTCTCACATTTTGGACAAAAAATAAGCAGATACAAAAGAGTACCTGCTGTATAATTCCATTTATGTGCAGTTCAAGAACATGCAGAACTAATGTGGGGAGATGAGAGGGAGGATGGGATTTACCCAGGAGTGGAGATAGGGGGTAGGAGTTCTTGACTAGAGGCATAAGGGAATCTTTTGAGGTGATAGTGGTGTTTGGGTCTAAGTGAGGGTTCATAAATGAATACATGTAAAAATTAATTGAGCTATAATTTAAGATATGCACTTTATGGAAATTATAACTTTTTTTTTTTGAGACATAGTTGCACTATGTCATCCTCAGCAGAGTGCTGTGGCATCATAGCTCACAGCAACTCAAACTCTTGGGCTTAAGCAATTCTCTGCTCAGCTTCCCAAGTAGCTGGGACTACAGGCACCCACCACAATGCCCAGCTATTTTGTTGTTGTTGTTGTTGTTGCAGTTGTCATTGTTGTTTAGCAGGCCCTGGGCTGGGTTCAGACCTGCCTGTCTCAGTGTATGTGGCCGGTACCCTAACCTCTGAGTTGCGGGTGAAATGTTTTGACTGATGAGTTCTTAAGTTCCTTTTTCTAGAGCACATCGACAGTGCTCTTTTCTTGGTTGTGCTGTGTTGTAAATATGGGCCATGTATAGTTGAAAGAGCCATGCCATTAATATGAGTAATTTCTCTTTAAAACCCATTTGGTGAAGTTCCTCTTGGGTACTCTGTCATTGCTCATTGATTGGCAGGTCAGATAATGCTTCTGGCAACTTCTGCCTTGTCTTGTTTTTTCTCCTAAAATTTTTATATTCTTCTCCTAGTGGAGGTGGAATGGGGAGGAGGAGCCCTGGAACTTGTCACTTCTCAGGTTAGTTGGAATCCAAAGGTGGCATCTCCAGGCTGCAGGGGTGTTGCAGATTTTCTCAGGGGTGCGTGTCTGGAGTAATGGTATTTATCAGTTGTTTATACACAAACATGAGTATTATCATGAGAAAACTCAGAGAGGTACTGCTGTGGCTTCCTCCTCTGTAGCAGAATAGTGGCTGTGACCATCCTGAAGATAAATTCATCACAGGAAAATATTTCAAGTTCTGCCGTATATAAATTAGGTGTGCATATACAGTCTGGAAGGCTACTGAGTGGTAGAATTGGTGATGGGAGAGCAAGTTAGACCACACTTTCCAGAAAGTTCATGAACTGAGTCAGTATGTTCTAAATGTCTTGTGATAAACAAGTAAAGGGAAGTTCCGTTCTGTAGTTTCTTCTAAGTGGCAAGAGCTCAGATAACCCATAATCTTTATCATTTTTTTCTGTTGTATCATACAGGAAGCCTGTCTTGAAAAAGTGTATGGCAATTAGTAAGTGTAATAAAAGCCAACCACAGTATTTCTCAGTTTTGACTTAAATCAAAGCTTAAAACTTGTATATTTACTCATAGTGTTAGTGCTTCGTGTGTGAAAAGTGGTGTCATATTTTTCATGTTTAAAGTTTTCAATTCCTTATTAGTTCACAGTTAGGCTCTACTAATTCTGATAACTTTGAGTTCCTGCAGGGGTGGGGAACCTGTGACCTCAAGGCTACATGTAGTCTTCTGGATAGAGTGAGGTTTTTTGATGGAATCCAAATCTTACAGAACAAATTTTTTTTTTTTTTTGAGACAGTCACACTATGTCACCCTCAGTACAGAATGCCATGGTGTCACAGCTGACAGCAAACTCTTGGGCTTAAGGTATTATTCTCTTGCCTCAGCCTTCCAAGTAGCTGGTACTACAGGTACCTACCACAATGCCCAGCTATTTTTATTGTTGTCGTTGTTTGTTTTGGTTTTGTGTTTTTTTTGTTTTTTTAGCAGGCCCGTGCTGGGTTTGAACCCACCTGCCCCAGTGCCTGTGGCCGGCTCCCTAACCACTGAGCTACTGGCACTGAGCCAGAACAAATTATTTTAATAAAGGGATTTATTCTTTGAAATTTGGATTTAGTTGAGGGGCTGCCCTCAGAGATCTGGAGGGCCACATGAGGCCTTGAGCCCACAGCTTCCCCACCCATGAGTGAGACTTCCTTAGTGTATTGTATTTGGTCCAATAGCTGTATATTATGTGTTCTTCATTCTCAATGAGTAAAATATAAGGAAAGAGGTTAAAAAAGGTCCAAGGCTTATAGATGAGGATACCAAAAGAAACCTAGAAAGTGTACATTGGCCTTTTGAACATAAGAGAAATGGAGGACTAAGGTAAACGATGTATTGTTGAGTCTGTAGAGTGGTTCTTAAATCGGGAAGGAAGTACTGCATTCTGGTAAAGATAGAGCATTAATAAAATAGGAGTGATCTTCAGATTTTCCCACTTCACTATATCATCAAGAATTACTGTAAACACCTCACAGTCTCTTAGGCTTTTGTTTATGATTTATAAGTTTTCTTTGAAGATTGCCTATGCATGGATTTAAAAAAATTAAGGGTTCTATATATCTCAGTTTTCTGTAAGAATCTTTAAAATGAGGTTCTTTGAATTGAAGTTAGGGAACAAAGCTGTCAAATACAGCAGTCAAATAAAGAGGTATCTGGGACTTAAAAATTTGCTGACCGATATTTTATTGGATAAAATAAGGCTGTTTATAATTATAGATTAGCATTAACAATATGATGATTATGAATAGCTTGCTGCTTGTAATTGTTAAATGCTTGTTTTGGTGTTATTCCAAATAGTTGTTCTTTAGACTTGAAGATAAAACAATTCTGGCATTGAACTAAAGGAGTTCTGTGCTTTTCCTCAGTAAGAATAGTGCTAATGGCACGCAGAACATTTCCCTAAGGGTTACTTGTGTGAGCTCAAACATTGAGTATCCTAATAATTGAACAACAGCAAAACCTGAGGTCTGTTTTCTACACATTTCTTATCAAAGTAGATTACAGATTATCCCAAGGGACAGTTAAATGAATGAATAATTAGTTACTTCAGATAAGTCACTTCAAAAAATTTTTGCATCTTACCCTTTTTTCCCCCTCTTGTTAAAATACTAATAGTTGGAGGAAAATGCTGCTTATCTCAAATAAAAAAAAATTATTATTTTTCTTTTTTAGTTTTTAATCATTGATAGTGATAAAAATTGTCATATTGGGGGCATTTTGATAACACAAAACTAAATTCAAGCCCTAAATGATGTTTTAATTCTTTTATCCAAGAATGTGAATGGTGAGTTAAGTGGGTGTGTTGGGCCAATTAGAGATATTTTTAAAGCCACTGGTCTTTATATTCAGAACTTCATAGATTTCTGCAATACCCCTAAATCATAGATATTCTCTTTATCACCTCACAAGGGAGGAAATTGAGGCTCACAGAAGTTACACGCCAGAGTCATAAACTAGTAATTGGTACCATTGGTTTCTTCTCAAATGGATTCAGTTTGCTGGTTGACTTTAGAACCTAAACTCTAGTAAAGGCTTTATCTTCCTTGCCTCAAATGTTAAGATTTTACTCATAAACCTGGCACGCAGTTTGGCTCTTTTTTTCACACCATGGATCAACTTCGAACATACTATATAATCTCCTTTGATATTACTTTTCTTTACTGTCTCTCTCTCCCTTACTGGAATATAGATTCTGCAACTCTCTACAGATGTTTTGTTATTATTGTTCACTTTCTGTATCTCAGGTACTTGACAGATGCTTCAGAAATGTTGAAAGAATGAAGAACAAAACTGTTTTTAAAACACTTTTTTGTTTGGCCGTGGTTTTTTTTTTTTTTTTTGTGACGGAGCCTCAAGCTATCCCCCTGGGTAGAGTGCCATGGCATCACGCTCACAGCAACCTCCAACTCCTGGGCTCAAGCGAGTCTCCTGCCTCAGCCTCCCAAGTAGCTGGGACTACAGCTGCCCACCACAACGCCTGGCCATTTTTTGGTTGCAGCCATCATTGTTGTTTGGGCAGGCCCAGGCTGGGGATTCGAACCCGCCACCTTAGGTGTATGTGGCTGGCGCCTTAGCTGCTTGAGCCACAGGCGCCGAACCCAACAGGCAGATTTTTATTGTATGCCTACTGACAGGTTGTGATTCAGACCCATCTCGGGCCAGCTCTAACCTCTGGCCTTCCTCTTCAGCATATTGCTTCGGGGGACTCCTTACCTTGTCAGGACATCACCCCAGCATTGGTTGGTGTGGGGAGGTGGCTACTGCCCCTGGGGATGAGCCCTGGGGTTCCTTGGGAGGCTCTCCTTTTCTTCCTTGGTGTGGCCCTGGGGAAACCATCCCTGGGGGTGTCTTCTCTCAGATGGCTCCTGAGGAAGGCACAATCCCCCTACCTCCCACAATCCCCCCACCTCCCACCCTTGGAGGGTGATCCCCTTTTTACAGGTTGGATTTTATTGTTAATCATGGAAGGACAATAGGAAATTTCAGTGCCCACAGGGGCTGGGCCCAATTGGGGTATTTTATTTATCCCAGGTACCACTGAGGAAACTGAAGCCTGGTGCTTGGCCAAGGTCACAGAGCTGTCACCTGACAGGTTTCTCAGGTTGAGGTCTGCCTGTATTTTCTTTCTTTTTTATTTTTATTTTTTGAGACAGAGCCTCAAGCTGTTCTCCTGGGTAGAGTGCCGTGGCATCACAGCTCACAGGAACCTCCAAATCCTGGGCTCAAGCAAGTCTCCTGCCTTAGCCTCCCAAGTAGCTGGGACCACAGGCGCCCGCCACAACGCCTGGCTATTTTTTGGTTGCAGCCATCATTGTTGTCTGGCGGGCCCGGGCTGGATTCAAACCCGCCACCTTAGGTGTACGTGGCTGGCGCCTTAGCCACTTGAGCCACAGGCGCCAAGCGGTCTGCCTGTATTTTCATTAGAGAGGGGAGACACCACCTTCTCAGCCATTAGCCTATGCAGTCCTACAGGCTGTGACTGGGTCCTCTTCCTCATGTCAGCCTGGGTTTTCTGTGGACTGGAGAAAAGCCTTAGAGAAGAAACGTTAGCACTCTTTAATAAATGAAAATGTCCTTTACAGAGATTCTTTGAACATAAGCAATCCTATAGATCATCTGTTCTACTGGGCTTAATCATCACAGGGAATTTTAGCTTCAAGTTTGGGGCTAAGCAACTTGTGAGTGCTTCTCTGTTACCTACGAGCTGGAAGCTGTGTTCAGAGCAGGCTCCTCTTGTTACTTGGATCATGCCGCCTGGTGCCAGTTTTATTCTGAAATTGCTTTGGGCTTTCTGACAGCTCATATTCCCCCTCTGCCACGAGTCAGCTTCCAGGATGGTCGTGCAGAATAAGTGCTTTTAATCCTCTATCGGCCACTTGTTACATATCCCTACCGTGGGGAAAAGTGTATAATAACACACGGATCCATGGGGGGGGGAATTTGTCCGTGTTCTCGGTATTGTGTGTATGTAATGTGGAAGGAGAGGTGCGTGGCATAAATACTAGGAAATGTTTGCACACATAAACAAGGACTTAGTCTTTGTGACTTGATCGTCCTTGAGGGGAATTCCTTCTCCGAAAAGCAGGTGTTGGCACCAGATGGTCACGTGTCAGTTCTCTGAGATCGAGCTCAGGAAGAAGCAGTTGGGGGAGAGGACGCAGGGAGGGCCCGCTTGGGGAGTCTTCATGCATGACAGCCAGAGCAGAGGAGAGAGGAAGTCACAGCTCAGTGGCAGGAGGGTTCTTGAGGGCAGAGTGGAGTGCTGTTGAGTCACCAGTAGACCTGGGCCGGCTGCAAGGTGTGGGCAGAGTGGTCTCTGTCCACAGGGCTTCAGCCTCTGTCCTGGTAAGCTGGTGGTGAACTAACGTTTTAGTGTCAGTTCAGACCAGGCTGGGCCCTTCAGGGTCCTGTATCCTTCCTCTTCCTGGCCCAGCAGGCCTGCCTCGACCCGCACTCTACTGCTACATCCTGGGCTGGGAACCACAGTGCTGCCTCCTGGGGGGTTGCTGCTGGGGTGGGCCTGGGGGGCGGCAGGCATATTGCCCATCTTCCTGAATGCTGGGAACAGGGCTGCCGGGCCACGGCAGCAGGTCTGAGAGCAGAGCTCAGTAGACAGCCCAGGTCTCTGGAGACCTTGTCTTCTTGTATTTGAAGCACAGGGAGGTTAAGGGCACTTTCTTTCTTCGCTGGGCCTCAGTTTACCCCCCAGAGCAATGGAGATAGTAATAAGCGCTCTGCCTGCCTGCCCCTCTCCTCCACCCAGATGCTGTGCAGATGGAGGGTGGACAGGGAGAGGCCAGAGCACCTTTATAGGTGACGGGGCACCACTGCAGAGTGCCTTGGCCTCAGGCAGACCTGACTTCAAATTCTTTTCTGTGTCTGGGGACCCTGGGTAAATTGGTTGTGCTTTTTCACCTCGTTTTTTCTTATCAATATAAAGAGAATGAAACATTTCTTTTTGAATGGAATGTTGATGCCTGTTTAACAATGTTGGAGCCAAAGAGTTTCTGGGTCACAAACGTCAAGTTCCTGTAGGGCCCAGAACAGTAGATACTTAATGCAGGACGGCTCTTGTTACTCTTACTAGCGTTATTTTTGTAAAAAATCAGGCTTTGGGGCCCATCCCACTGGTGGTTTGTGCCTGGGAGTTTTTGTCGCATAAACTACAGGAGAGCTTTAGCAGATAGAGACCAATCATGGATGTGTATGGTGCATTGTGACTTTTTGGCAGGTGAAATAGAGGTTCTGGGTCTCTCTAGAACAGCTTGGGGAAGCAGGTGCTTCTTTGCCAGGAGCAGGGCTTCTTGGATTTTTGAAATCCCCATTTGCAAAGGATAATAATAGACAAAAGAGAGAAATCACAGCAGCAGCACATGTAGTAAAAGACTCACCACTGTTCTGAGAGGTTCTTGGGGAGGTGCTTAAAAGGAACCCTAACTGCTAGGGGTGGGTACTGCGCTACCCTCTGCCCTCATCTCAAGGGAAGTGGGAGGGCTGGGAGAGAGAAGGAAAGCCCTGGTATTTACTGCCTTTGATGCCTGCCTTCTCTGGAGACAAGTGTCTTGCCATGCCTGCAAGTCAGGTAGGAGACGGAGCACGGTCCCAGCAGCCTGACCATCAGCCAGGGCAGCAGGTGTGCGGGCTGGGGCCCCTGTCTCTGCCGTCAGAGAGCATGTTGTCAGGAGAGCCGCACTTTCTAACTTCTTGGGGCCTGAAGACAACTTTGCGGTAAGGATGGTGCCTTGAATCTGAAGCCCGTTTGGGGTTGTGCAGCAATCCCTGCCTCCTTCTATACCTCCTGTCTAATTTTTCTGTTTTGAAACTGCTAAGGAAACCTGGTGGGTTTGAGAGGCTCAGGTGGGGGCTGACTTCTGGGCTCAAGGCTGCAGGCACCCCGGGGGCTCAGGTGGGGGAGGGCTCCCCTGGGGAAGTGCTGGAGGAGAGAGAAAGTGCCAGCTGGAGTTTCAAGGCTGGGCGGCCTCATAACCTTCAAAAAAGCAAGCCCTGCAGACTTCAGCATATAAATCGACCCCAAAGAAAAGGTGGCCCTTTCATATTTCAGGTTCTGTGTGAAAAAGAAAAAAAAAATTCTGTGAAGATGCCTGGGCCATTCTTCACGGGATTGGAGTCTACCTTAACTTTTAACTTGACTCCCTCCTCTCTGCTCTTTGCACATAAAGGACTTCAGTATTTTATATTTGTATGAATTAATGGACCTGTTTCCGATCCTTCTTCCTGTGAACACGGGTTTCCAGGGCAGATTGTCTTACTTCCAAATGGGGGTTGAGATTTCCCCTTTGCCAAGGTGGCTGTTCCTTTTTCTGGGCCTCACATAGGCTGTCAGCCCTCCTTTGGACTGCACTGAATTTAAGCCCTCTGGGTTTTTGCAAGTGCTTGGTCTGTAATACACATTTAGAATGTGCTAGTCTGATTCTGTTTGGTCTGCTCTTCCGGCATAAAACATGTCCACACCCGGGAGGATGGGAAAGCAACAGTCCGAATCTGCCTTCACTCCCTGCCCAATGTTTAGTTACCGCTGCCTTTTGACAAAAGAATTACTTTCTCTTCCTGGTTTTGAATTGAAGACCTTTTGTGTATTTACTGCAAATATGATAAATGCTAGTCTGTAGAAACCAGCTGCCTGGTAGGGCTGGGGGCAGCATTTTTAACACCTGGCAGTTTGCATTTCAATATAGTGGCTTAAAGAAAGCTCTCACACAAGAAAAACAGAAACCCAGCTCAAAACAATGATTATCTTTGGCTGTGAAGAGGGAAACCAGAGTAGGGGAGGCTCAGTGGGCCCTGGCTTGGGCTGGGGAACTTGCTGGGAAGTTACTGCTCCAGAGGTGAGGTCCGGTCTGGTTCACATTTATGGGCATCTTTGATGTGCAACTGAGGTGCCGGACTTGAAGATGCAGGTCAGTTGGGCAGAGGAGCAGGTCAGGAAACCCTAGAGTCTCACAGGGTGACCAAAGAGATAGGCCTGCCTGGGCACATCCAGGCAACTGAAGAGGCTGTGCCTGGATTGGGTTGAGAACCAGTTTGGGGCAGCCAGGGAGAGTGAGAGCAGGAGTAAGGTGCACAGTGGAAGGGCCAGTCCTCTCTTTACCAAGAGCAGGAGCTCCTGCCTGGATCCCAGTGGCTGTCCTGTGGTCTTCCCCAGGGGCAGGTCAGAGAAGCGAAGGGCAAACTCAGGCCTCGTTAACCTGCGGTTGTATGGCAGGGATCTGACTTGAGTGTGTCTCTGTCATCTCAAGGACCCCAGGTGGGGACATAGGACCCCACTGCTGGCAGCATTTCTTGGATGAGGAGCTGGTGGGGAGACGGGCAGATGTGCAGGAGTAGGGGAGGAGTTCCCAACCAGGTTGCCTGCAAATGGTGTGTATTCTTATCTCCGGTAGCACGGAAGGTTCTTGAAGGCTGGACCCACTCCTCGGAAAGGGTGCTGTTCATGGCTGTTGCATGCACCAGATAAGCTCTCTAAAGCCCACTAGTGATAAAGGTGATCTAGAGAAAACAAACATCAGTGAAAAAAACAAACAACCGCAAACAGCATTTATCCTGGTTTAGTGGCGAGACTTGGATTAGGCAGGTCACGTGACCCACAACTTTCCTTCAATCCTTGGGAGACTTCTTCCGTGGAAATCTTTTTCGGCAGCTTTGCAATTTTGATTTTCAGTTAATTAGATTTGTGCTGTTTGGGAGACTTGGTTAATGCATTTCACCCCACAGAGCTAATTTGCCTCTGTCTAAATTAGGTCTTCACTATGGTGGAGGGTGTACATGGGATGTGTGAATATAGACTCACATGGGGTGTTGCGAGACCCTGAGTCGGTAAACAGGAGAGGGCTTGGAAATCGTCATTATTGTGGAGCGTCTGAGGCCCCACCGAGTGAGCAGAGGTGTTCTTCAGAGAAAGGGCATCTGTGACCGTACAGTGGTCTTATTACATGTCCCTTGAAATACAACCCAATGTCCTGCTATATTATCAGCCAGAGTCTTACGTTAACAAGAAGGGAAATCTGTTTGGAGGGTACAAAGGAGTAGATAATACATAGTAATAAATTTACAGTCCCTGAACCTTAGAGCTGAGAGGGACCCCAGGAGCTGTCTTAGCCAGTGCCTCGTTTTACAAGCCTAGGGTCTTTCTTCCTTCTGAGTTTGGAAGATCGTATACTTTTCCTTCCTTTTCTGTGTATACAGTTTCTACTCGATGGTGTTTGGATGGACAGGAGGGAGGGGAGAGAGGCTAATCTGAGTGCATGGATGTATTTGACAGGTGACTGCAGAAACCGAGTGAGGGCCTGTGGTCCAGTTTTATGGATTTGTCACCAATTCTGTCCTTTGTATCCCTTTTCCTGTGTCAGAGATTATAGAATGTGTGTTAGTGATGTGAGACTAGGAATCATAATTTCATAATTTATGTCCTGCTGATATTCTCAAAAGGCTTTGAGGCAGCCAAAAAAAAACCAGAAAGTGGGGGTAGGAGACCTAGACAGATAGAATCAGACTCTTTGTCTCTACTGCTCCCAGGAGTGCTCAAAAGCCATCCGTGAAGGTGGGCGGTATTTTCAGAGCACCTATCAATAGTTAGGATCTATGGGCTTGGTGCCCATAGCTCAGTGGTTAGGGCTCTAGCCACATGCACTGGGGCTGGTGGATTTGAACCTGGCCAGGGCCTGCTAAACAACACTAACACAAAAACAGCCAGGCATTGTGGTGGGAGCCTGTAGTCCTAGCTACTTGGGAGGCTGAGGCAAGAGAATCACTTAAGCACAAGAGTTTGATGTTGCTGCTGAGCCATGACACCACAGGACTCTACTGAGGGCGACACAGTGAGACTCTGTCTCAAAAAAAAAAAAAGGATCTATACATGTCACACATCATACGTGTCATCAAGAGCTGTTCTCACCTCTTGCACCACCTCTGATGGGAGGAAGCCTTTGCCTGCTGGGGTGCCGCATTCGATTAGCCATGTCTGCCAAGGCCCGGGTGTGGGGTGGTGGCACGTTTGCTCTCTGTGGCCGTCTATTCAGCCTACACTGCCAACTGAGATGATGGTGCGTGGACAGTCTTATTTTAGGCATTTTTGAAAAAAGAAAAGAGATAGAACCTCTGTCTTTGGGAAAATTATAGCCCCATCAGAAAGGCAGAATATGTGCACACAGAGGACTTAATGCCTACAGAGTCTCAATAGTCTCAATTAGCATTATTAGCATAATTTAGTAATAACTGCCCTATTATACCATATCCCATTTTATAGTTTTGACACATGAATAGACAGGATAGAATGAATAGAGAAAGAAGTCAAGACACTAGACTCTGTAAGAGGGACTTATTCCCTGTGGCCACACAGCCTGCAAGGGACCTTGTGCGTTCAGGGCGTAGAGCCTCACCCTTGGATTGTGTGTCTTAGGAATGGTGCCCCAGCAGCTGTTTAAAGCAGGATGTGGAAGGTGGGCAAGGGTGAGCCTATGAGGAAGTGGTAGAGGAGGACCTGAAAGATAAAGGTAGGAGGTCTGGGGAGGTTGCTCTCTACTGTGGCTGTTCTCTTATCAGAGCCTTTCCGCTGTTCCAGACTCTTCACCTGTCTTGTCTGTCCTGAAGGTTGGCCTCAGGGTGTTTGCCTTACTTCTGAAGTCACCCCTGAACCCTGGCCTCCAGGGACTACTCTAGTTTTCTTTACTTTTTGAGAGAGCGTGGCCATCATAGCTCACTGATGTCATCACAGCTCACATCAGCCTCAAACTCCTAGGCTCTGGTGAGCCTCCTGCCTCAGCCTCCCGGGTAGCTGGGACTACAGGACCCCACCACAATGCCTGGCTAGGTTTTCTGTTTTTAGTAGAGATGGGATTTTGCTCTTGCTTGGGCTGGTTGTGAACACCTGAGCTCAAGGGATCCTCTGGGGTGTGTTGAGGCGGGGCACTGGTGCCATTCATAAGAAGATTGAAGGGTGAGAGGGTGTGGGGAGCTTCTGTGGGGAAACCAGGTCTGAAAAGGTACCTGGGGTGGGGGCCCTGGGGAGAAAAGGCAGGCAGGCACAGAATTGATTCCAGCAGGTTCCTGAATTCAGGTCTTAGAGCCCAAGGAGCATCTGAGCGGTAAGTTGGTTCTTGTTTCCTCATGTTGTTTCTCCTGTTAAGTGCTGAGAAGACGCTGCACGGCAGGAACATCTGTGCTCCTCAGGATTCTGTGGCTGATTTGTTAAATGTAAATTTCCTAATGTAGGTTGCAGAGCTGTTAAAGGAGAGACACAGGGAGGCCGGAGGGAAGCCTCTTTCTTTACTCCACTCAATATAGTGCCTGCAGCTTCTGGGTCTGCCTGGCCTCAGCCCTGGGGTGCATGGGCTTTGGAAGGACAGTTTGTGCTAGTGGTCAGGAGGCTGTGGGCAGCTGCGGTTGTGGCCTTGTTTTCCTCTGAGCTAGTATGGGGGGGACACCTAGAGATGACGCAGAGCAAGGGCCCTGCCTGTGGGTGGGCTGAGACCATTGCTCTGATGGAGGCGAAGAAGGTGTTTGGGCTGAGACCATTGCTCTGATGGAGGCGAAGAAGGTGTTTGGAAACAGGGTGGCACGGGGAGTCTTGGGGACCCTTGGTAGCATTTTCTAGGGCTGAATGGTTATCAAGCCCATCACTCCACTTCACGCCGAGGAAGCCACGATTGAGAGAGGTGAGGTGACTTTCTCAAGATTGTACAAATGCTTTGGTGGCACAGCCAGGACAGGAATGGGAGTGTCCAGGTTCCCACTGGGCATACCTTATTTTCTCAATTCAAGATGAAATTTTGTTCATATTTACACTTGAAAATCAGGATGAAGTCCTGGAGTTGTGGTGGCACCTGTAGTTCCAGCTACTTGTGAGGCAAGGCAGGGCGGTCACCTGAGCCCCAGCCTAGGACTTCAAGGTTGCTGTGAGCTATGATACTGCTGCTGCACTCTACGCAGGGTGACAGAGTAAAAAAGGGAAGACAGGATGTGCCTTACCAGTGGATGTTTCAGAATGGTGAATCTTATACTCCATAGGGCCTTAGATTTGGTCAAATACGATAGAGACTGTTGATTGAGAGCTTGCTTTTTTTTTTTTTTAAAGACAGCAGTCTCTCTTTTTTTGTCAGGCTAGAGTGCTGTGACGTCATCGTAACTCACTCCAAGCTCAAACTCCTGGGCTCAAGTGATCTTCCTGCGTCAGACTCTGTAGTAGCTGGGGCTATAAGCAGGTGCCATGACACTCGGCTAAATTTTTTTTTTTTTTTTTTTTGAGACAGAGCCTCAAGCCATCCCCCTGGGTAGAGTACCGGTGGCATAGCTCACAGCAACCTCCAACTCCTGGGCTCAAGCGAGTCTCTTGCCTCCGTCTCCCAAGTTGCTGGGACCACAGGCGCCCGCCACAACGCCTGGCTATTTTTTTTTTTTTTTGGTTGCAGCCGTCATTGTTGTTTGGCGGGCCCAGGCTGGATTAAAACCCACCACCTTAGGTGTGTGTGGCTGGCGCCTTAGCCGCTTGAGCCACAGGCACCGAGCCTAATTTTTCTATTTTTAGTAGACATGGGTTCTCGCTTTGCTCACGTTGGTATCAAACTCCTGACTTCAGGTGATCCACTCACCTTGGCCCTCTCAAGTGCTAGGATTACGTGAGCGAGCCACCACGCCTGGCTGAGATTGCTTTGAAAATGTTTTCTCATTAATCACAAACAAAACAAACCCCTTTTGTGTAAGGTTTTTTAAAAGGCACGTTCCTGATGAGAATGCTGCTAAGTCCTTTCCAGCCACACGGTCGGCGGTGGAGCGGGGAGAGGGGCGAGGGGCTTGCAGCTCTTGGACTTTGTTTCATCAATGAGTGGTGGCCTTGCTGAATCCTCCACCCGCCCCCTGCATCATCTTGCTTTCAGCTCCTCTGGAACGACAATCCTTTCTTCCTTTGAGTGGTCACCAGGCTGCCGCCTTCGAGTTTTCTGGACACTTGCTGCTGAACTGTGTTCCGATCGAAAGAAACACAATTACTCTCTGAGGCTCGAGGGCAATTGTGAACACTTGCAGTCTGCTTTCTTGTTCAATACTTGCTTGGAGTGTCTCTCTTGAGAGGGTTGGAAAAGCATCTTTGGGTGGAGGATGATCTGTTGGAGGGTTGGCTCTGTTGTGGGGACAGCGACGGTCTGTCTGCTTGTTGCTTCTCTTAGGGAGAAAGGAGAGTTATTTTTAGTGAGGCATGAATGTGGAGATTTGAATCCAGAGCAGAGGTGATGT
Source organism: Galago senegalensis (assembly GCA_963575145.1). Classification (NCBI taxonomy): domain Eukaryota; kingdom Metazoa; phylum Chordata; class Mammalia; order Primates; family Galagidae; genus Galago; species Galago senegalensis. The sequence continues at coordinate 10,578 of CAUYTI010043563.1, read as the reverse complement.
CTCGCCTCTTTTGGGTGCAAACCAGTTTGTAGAAAGATAACAGAGAGGATGACTAGGTATGCCGGGGCTCTTTGGAGAATCCTCCAGGGAGAAGCCCCGACTGGAGGCGCTGGCAGATGTTCCTTGCCAGTTTGCAGAGCGCTTAGAGGTAATATTTTAAGACAGTTGGGAAGGGTCAGAGGTTCCTGCCCTTAGAATCTCATCAAAGAACTAAGTGATGCCCAAAGGGGATTAATAATTCTTCCAGAATTCTGAGTCTTAAGCTTTCCTCTCTCCTTTCTTCTTGTTGAAATAGGCAGGCTGGTTGAGGAATGCCTCTAACCTTTATTTTAAGGTGCAGGTAGAAAGAAATACTAAGCAGACTGTTTGCTTTTGCAGCCAAGCAGGGGGGCCCCGCAGAGGGTGGCCCAGAGAGGGAGAAGGAAGAAACGTGGGTGCAAAGGGCCTTGGTAGCTGTCTGAGCCACGTATATAGCCGTGCCCTAGAGATGAGAACAGACGTCTCAGCCTCCCCAGCTTGTTCTCTGCCATACCACTCTCCGTTCATCTGGGCACTCGTCTCTCCTTGTTCCCTCCTGCCCTCCCCTTGTCACCTGATTCTGCACCACCCACCTGGACCAAGATGAGAAGGGCGTAAGAGCATTGCACTGGTTCTCAGACTCTGGGCCAAAATAGGGAGCCATGGACCTGAGGTCTGGGGGCTCTAGTTGCTTCCTCTGATCCTGAGTACCTCCAAAGCCTTTGAACACAGCTTGGCCAGATAGGCTGTGCAAAGTGACCAGGAGTCTCTTGTTTCAGCTTCTGAGACTGCTGTGTTCTTATTGAGCCTCCTCCCTGTGGCTTCCAAGCCGAATCTCTCAGTTATTACTCTGCAGATAGAGAGGGTAATTATAAACACTTTGAGAGCCGCCATTCGCTTCGCTTGGCAAGGTGACTCAGAACATTAGATCAGAATTAGAGAAGGAGAAGAAAATGATCAAAGGAAACTCTCCCCTACCCCACCCTCCCGTGATATCCCAATTCCAGTGCATTCCATCCCAAATATTAGTTATGGAAATGTCCCAAGCTCTCTGGAGATAAGAGAGCTCTGTTACGCTAGAATCATGCTGAGCTTTCTCCTGGACTAGGACTGTAGAAGAGCTCCCTGTGGTGGAGGAGGCTGATCTGTCTTTTTGCTCAGGCTGGAAGGCTCATCTGGGAAGCCGGCTCACCTGGGGAGCCATGATGTTTGTGCTGAAGAAGTGCATGGGGAGGTTTGGCGCCTGTGGTACAGTGGTTAGGGCGCCAGCCACATGCACCGGGGTTGGCGGGTTCAAACCCAGCCCAGGCCTGCTAAACAACAATGACAAGTGCAACAAAAAAATAGCCAAGAGTTGTGGTAGGTACCTGTAGTCCCAGCTATTTGAGAGGCTGAGGCAAGAGAATTGCTTAAGCCTAAGAATTTCAGGTTGCTGTGAGCTGTGATGCTATGGCACTCTACTGAGGGTGACATAGTAAGACTCTGTCTCAGGAAAAAAAAATGCATTGGGAGAAAGGAAAAGAGGGAGATGAGGAATGGCCCTGCTGTTAGTTTTGGGAAATGAATGGCCTCCAAAGGGATCCCTTGGTGTTGGGCCGTGGGCACCTTTGCCTTCGGTTTAAGTTTTAAGACCCATGAGGGTTGGGGCAGGTTGTTCACAGCTATCCTTACAGTGCTAAGCCCAGAGTTCTGTAAGTACCTGTGAGAGCTGAGCAAGAGAATGGATCTGGTGTGTCATGGCCCCCAAAGCAGGGAGGGATGCCAGCCAGCTCTGTTGCCCCACTGACAGGAAGCAGGCATACGTTGTCAATTTGGGTGTCCTCTAGTACTTTCTGGTTAGGGTTTGGTGCTCAGAGTCCAGTTAGAAAAGCTCAAATGGGTTTGGTGCCTGTGGCTCAAGTGGCTAAGGCACCAGCCACATACACCTTAGGTGGCTGGTTCAAATCCAGCCCGGGCCTGCCAAACAACAATGATGGCTGCAACCAAAAAATAGCCGGGTGTTGTGGCAGGAGCCTGTGGTCCCAGCTACTTGGGAGGCGGAGGCAGGAGACTCGCTTGAGCCCAGGAGTTGGAGGTTGCTGTGAGCTGTGATGCTACGGCACTCTACCCAGGGGGACAGCATGAGGCTCTGTCTCAAAAAAAAAGCTTGAATGGAAAAATTTATTCCTGTTTCAGGAAAGGGCAAGAAAAATATTTGTTCCCATCATCAAAGTGAAAATTTAAGTCAATGACAATGGAAACTATTTCTGGTCATTTGCAGAATGGGTTGGGGGAATGGGTTGACTCAAACAGGTCAGAAGAATTAAGGCACTGTAAATTTGGGGGGGGGTAAAATAACAGCATAGAAATGCCCCCCCCCAACCCTTAATCAAACAGAAATGAAAAACCGTGTAGTGCTCACTGCAACTGGCTGCCAAATCACTGGCTGTTAGGTCGGTGTTTGGCTGTTGGTGCCACTCAGGAGGACTTGGCCACTCAGGGAGAAGCATCAAAGCGAAGCATTTTTCTCTTTCCCCCAGAAGTCCCTGTTGTCACTGACTTGTCCCTCCCTTCCTTGCCACCCTCTGTTTTTAAGCTGGAAAACCCAGCTGTGCTTGTTGCAGGTGTCTGGATGAGTTTGACACCTGGAGGGTCCTGGTAAAAACTCGAGGGATGTGGGGTTGTGAGTGGAGCCCATGTAGGAGCCGCATGCCGTGTTCATTAGAGACGGGTTGGGAAGATGCAGTGGATGGGAGAGGTCTGTGTGGGGGGGACATATATGAGGTGAGCGGGGCTGTGGGTGATCCTGGGTGGTGGGTGTGGCGCATGTCATGTTAATCTCATTACTTTTGTGAAAGTTGGCAAAGGTCCTTGATAAAAAGAGCATAAAAGAAGCTGCTGACCCCAAGATTCCCCGTGGGCCTCACCCCCTTGTATGAGGTTTAGGTATATTATCCCGTCTGTTCTACACGGACTGATGCTACAGAGACCTACATCCCAAATCCTGCAGGAAAGGGAAGAGGAAAAACATGAGGCAGATGGATGAGAAGAGTTCTGAGTGAGAGCGTTACATTTTCCCGTGGCCTCTGGGCATCCGTGCCTGAGAAGCAGTTTGGGTCTTCCCTACTCCCAAGTCTGGCTGAGCTCAATGAGTGTCCAGCAGGGCGCCTGGTGGGCCTCCTCAAACATCCAAGGTCCCTGCCTGTGGGGTCCTTTGCTGCTGTCCCCACAGCCTCCTCGTGGGGTGCCCCTTTCTGTGATGGGCACACCTGTTTCCCTGGCAGGGCCTGCGTTTGGACTCCCAGAGGGACCCTGGTGCCTGCTGTGGTTGCTCAGTCCCGAGTCCTGTGGCCTCACTGGGGTGGGCAGAGCAGGAGGGAGAGAATAGACAACTGAACACCACTGTGGGGGGCAGGAGGGGCCTGTAAGGTGCACCTTGGGATGGCTGGCCGTGGCATATGCACTCACTGCCGTGACAGGGTGTCTGGGTTTTAAATTCTTGTGTCCATCCTCTGTTTCCTTTCACTCTCATCTGTTCCAGCTCTGTGAGGAGCATCCTTCCCAGGCTTCTTCCGGGACGGGTTTCTTTTCAGTGATGGCTTGATTTGCCAAGTTATGCAGCTGTTGTGTTCTGTGACCACAGAAGGAGAAGAAAGCAGTCATTCCTGTCCTTAGGATCCTGGGGTTCTGTGGGTGCAGCCCAAGCCCTGGGAGCAGGGTGGGCCGGTGGGGTCTTTGAGTCGCTACATGGTGCCACAGGTCTGACTCTCCCTACTCAGTCAGGGTCCCCTCTGTCCGCTGACAGTGGGGCTGAGTGTTTGGGGACTGTGACTTTTCAGTTCCTGGAGGAACTGTCAGGTGAGATGGGGGAAGAGTTGCTTCCTCTGCCTCCCAAATGGCTGCTCCTTGTAGCCTGTGACGCTTGGGTCTATCTGGACAACTGCAGTGTCTCGTATCCCGCCTGACTTCAGGCTGGTGTTTAGTTTTAGTTTGGCTTTGTCTATAATAGAGGGGCAGTGACTGTTTCAGAAATGGATGGTGGGAGCTTCTTCTCAGGAATGAGCAGAAGCCACGGCCAAGTCTGTCCTGCACCTGTTCCTCCTGCTGTTTCTCCAGGCCAGCCTTCTTGGGCTGTGGCTGAGAAAGGTGTGTGTCCCTACCTCTCTGTCCCCCTGCGTGGTCTTCCCTAGCTTGTTTCTTTGAGCCACAGGGGTGGGGACTGACCGGGCCTTGTGTTCCTGATATGGAGGAGAGCAGGGCAGTGGTGAGGAAGTGGGGCGGTAAGGGGCTGTAACTCAGCATATGGTGCTGCCAGAATGGTCACTTTGTCATTTGGTACATGCGAAAGTGGCATCTTGAAGAGGGGCTCTGTGTGTCCTGAGCCTGCTGGTTGTGGGCTGTCTCTGGGCACTGACCGCCCTTCTCCGCCCTATCACGACCCTGGGTCTGTGCACCAGACAGGCACTTGGCAGCTGTCTTTCTTTTTCACTTCCTCTGCTGCTTGGCTTGGGCCCATCATCATCATCTCTTGAGTTGGTTCAATCATCATCATCTCTTCCCTGACCGTTGGATCAGTGTCCCAACTGGGTGCCTTCTCCTCTTCCTCTTCCTGTCCATTTCTTAGGCAGCCAACCTGGGGGGTGGGGGGGATGTCTTATGCAGATCTGCTCTTGTTCCCCCTCACTTCAGATCCTCCAATGGCTCCCCGTGGCCTGTAGTCTAGGTCTCATTCTGTAGCTTATATGCTGTCCAAGCTGTGACCCTGGCCTCATTTTTAGTTATTTATTTTTTTTTTTGCAGTTTTTGGCTGGGGCTGGGTTTGAACCCACCACCTCCGGCATATGGGGCGGGTACCCTACTCCTTGGAGCCACAGGGGCCGCCCGCTAGCCTCATTTTTAGCCTCTCCTCTTGCTGCTCCTGTACACAGGAGTACCAGGTTGCACCCGAAGACCTGTTGTAGTTCCTAACGTTCTCTGTTGGTCGCTACCTCCCTGCTTCCCCACCTTTGCACCTGCTGGTCTCTCTGCCAGGAATGCCTTCCTGCCTAGTTTGTGGGGCTCCTGTTTCTCCCATAAGTTTAGTTTAAACAGTGCCTTTCGTGTGAAGTCTTTTCACCCATCACCCTCATGTCAACATGTCCCTTCTTTGTGACATCAAGGGGGAATGTGATGTGGGTTCCCTCCATCCTTTGCTCCTGCTCTGTGAGCCTCCTATGGACAAAATTGAGGATTGATTGTGTCTGTTCTGCTATGCTAGTGAGAGTTGCCCCTGGGTCTGATGGGGCTGTGCTGGGGAGGCCCTCGCTTGTGGGTAAAACTGGGGTGCAGAGGACCTGTGGGTTCATCTTTCATTTGGTTGTTCTTTTATAAACTCCTAACACCTTGGTTCTGTATGGTGTAAGTTTACAGACTCTTATCTGCAATTCTGATATCCACAGCATTCTGAAAACCAAGTGTTTTCATAATCCAGTTTGATTACAAAATCATGTGAACTGTATTTCTTGTTCCCATTAGTGTGGTTATCATGGATTTTGCTGAAGAAATCTCAGGGTGTTTGCTCACGGGTCCTGCTCTAGGTTCTGGGCAGGGGGCTGGGAGGGGAGATGAGAGCTATAGTATTTAATTTATGTATTTCTTACCTATCTGGATAGAGAAACATTTAAATCCAAACCTATTTTGGCCCAAGGGCTTTGCATAGGGGATCCTAGTTCTTGGTTGGAGTTGGCCTCTTCCCATTGGACAGTGAGGGCCTTAGACCACCATCCTAGTTGATATTTCTGTGTTTCTTCAGAGTCTTCAAGATTAACTGGTAACGTGTGAGTAAATACCCAGTAAGAGTTTGTCGGGCCAGTGGATAACAACAGCTGACATTGATTAAATGCTCTTTTTCTTAATGCTTTCCTTATTTTCACTCATTTACTATGCAGTTGCCCGTAAGAAGGGACTCATTTTATCCGTTTTATAGATGGGAAAATCGAGGCGGCTGCTACTTAAGTAACTTGCTCAGGGTCACACGGCTGGGAAGTGGAGGGGTGAGGTTTGAATTCAGGAAGCCTGATACCAGACTGTCTCAGGGAAGGAATAAGGATACATACCTGGCGGTTTGGGCTGAGTGGTGCTGGGAGCAAGCGGAAGGACTGTCTCCTAGCCCACCCCGGAGGTGTTGTTTTCTTGCTTTCAGACTTGGAAGGCCTGCTCCTCTGAGAGCATTTTTGATAACGTGATAACATGGCTGGATGTGGGAAATAGAAAAGAGAAAACAGTAAGTGTTTTACTGAGTGCCACACTGAACTTGGTATTGACAGAAGCAGACCATCCAACAGATGTCTTCATGGTCCTCTTGTCCAACTCTACGAAGATAACACCCAAGGTAGAATGACTTGCTTGAGGTCACACGGACTGTGACTAGAATCTGGGTGCCTTTTCTCTTGCATCATTCCAGGGACGCACCTGGCGTGAGTGCTGAGTTCTGTGGTTTTCAGCCCAGAACAGTGGAAACTCTACTCTTGGCTGATCAGCTTGCCAGCTGACCATGTGACTTGTGAATTGGTGTCAGATGAACTTTTAGAACATAAGAAGTGTTCTCTTCAACATGCCCCTTTCTGTGGCATCAAAGGGGTACGGGGGTCCCTACCCTTTGCTCTTGTTCTCAGAGCCTCGTGAGGGCAGAACTGAGGATTGATTGTGTCCGTTTCCCCAGCTAGAGATTCCCCTGAGGTCCCGTGGGGTTGTGCTGGGGAGGTCCTAGCTTGCCAGTAAAGCCAGGGTAGGAGGACCTGAACTTTCATGTTTCTATTCAGGACAAGACGTTTGTCCTTGACTGCTTTTGTGCTTGGGAGTCCACTGCCAGGCCTGTAAATCTGGTCCAGGCAGCTGGTTCTTTCTCTTGTGTTCAGTACAGGGGAACTGCCTTTCCCAGGAGTGGCTCAGATGTTTGTCTCCTCCCCTTAGAATTCAGTAGGCAAAGAAAGTGCTGCTCTGTGGAGGCATACATTTTTCTCTTTTTATTAATTTCTTTAACTATCTGTTTATCTCAGCAGTGTTCCTATTCTAAAAGCAAAATACAGTGGGCTCAAAAGTAATGTAACAACTTCTTGATAGTGGAGTCTTCCCCAAATGCCAACTCTGGTTTCTTTTTTTTTTTCTTTTGAGACAGAGCCTCAAGCTGTCCCCCTGGGTAGAGTGCAGTGGCATCACAGCTCACAACAACCTCCAACTCCTAGGCTAAAGCGAGTCTCCTGCCTCAGCCTCCCAAGTAGCTGGGACCACAGGCGCCCGCCACAACGCCTGGCTATTTTTTGGTTGCCGCAGTCATTGTTGTTTAGCAGGTCTGGGCTGGGGATACGAACCCGCCACCTTAGGTGTACGTGGCTGGCGCCTTAGCCGGTTGAGCTATAGGCGCCGAACCATCGCTGGGGTTTTCATGCCAATAGAGGGAGATAGTCTTAGGGAGATAGTCTTAGGGACAAAAACAAAGATTCCTGCATAAAGGTTAGATCTGGAAGTCTGGAAGTGTGGCCTGTTCAGGGTAAGGAAGACTGAACAACTCCCTCCCACCAGCTTGAGAAAGAGCAAGGACACTGCTCTTTGCCAAGAGTTCAGGGTAGAAAATAAGGCTCCCCTGGGAATCTGAAACCTCTTCAAATTCACAGGTTAGGGGTGCAGGAATCACAGAAGAAGATATTCATGTAAAACCTGGTACTGGATTAGTAAAATCCAGTGGTGTCCCGCAGGAGCCAATGAGGATCCCAGAGGAAAAGGCAATTGCACCTGAAGTAGGTTCATAGTCAAACTGAGAGTCCCCAGCCTAGCAAATTCCTGGGGCTGCCTATAACAAAGTACTAGAAACTGAATATTGTCGGGCCATTCTGGAGGCTACTTCCAGATCAGGGTGTCTGCAGAGTTGTTTTGGTCTGCAGGCTATGAGGGGGAAAGCTGTGAAGGCTTGAGGGAGAATCAATTCCACACTTCTCCCAGGGCTTCTGGTGGTTTGCTGGTAATCTTGGACATAGCTTGGCTTACAGAAATACCACCCAGCTCTCTGCCTTCATTTCTGTGTTGCATTTGTTCTACCTGTGCTGTGTCTGCATCCAAATTTTCTCTTTGTATAAGGATAACAGCCATATTGGGTAGGGGCCAACCCTGCCCCAATACGACTTCATTTTAGCTTAGATAATTACATCCGCAATGACCTCTTTTCCAAATAAGGATATATTCTGAGGTCCTGAGGGCTTCAACATATGAATATTGGGGTGGGGGCACAATTTAATTCGTAACAGAGACAATCCATAACATGGAGGGTCAGCTGACATGCACTCGTGATGGGAGAGGAGCACCCCAAGAATATTAGAGAACAATCTAGGCTGTGCACAGGGGCTCACACTTGTAATCCTAGCACTCTGGGAGGCCAAGCCAGGTGAATCACTTGCACTCAGGAGTTTGAGACCAGACTGTGCAAGAGCGAGACCCTGTGTCTAAAAAGAATAGGTGGGCATGGTGATGGGTGCCTGTAGTCCCAGCTGCTCTGGAGGCTGAGGCAGGAGAATAACTTGAGCCCAAGAATTTAAGGTTGCTGTGAGCTATAACGCTACAGCACGCTACTGAGGGTGACAAAGTGAGACTCTGCCTCAAAAGAAAAAAAAGTAATAGAACAATCTGAAAGAAGCCAAGGTTCTTAAACACTCGCAGACTCAGTTTCCCTAGCTGTCACAGGGAAGGAGCATCCTTAACCTAACGTGCTTGTTGTAAGGATCAGACTGGATAATGCACCCTGCAAACTGTTACATGCTATGCTAACATTCGTTTTCATGTCTTGTTATTTGAGTTAATGAGAAATACTATAACAACTCATTTATACAGGACTATGCTAAACTCACACTATCTCATTCAGTTCTTACCATAAGCCCCTGTGGTAAATAGCTTCATTTTGTAGATAAGGAGATTACGGTTTAGGTAAGTCATTTGCCTGAAGCCACATGGCCCATATGTGGCAGAGCTAGAATTAAAACTTTGGCCTGTTCAGTTTCAAAATGTGGGCCCTTATTTACTCCAAATATTTCCCAGGTTTTAGGGCTAAGTTCTAGGCAGTGGTGAGGCTGGAGAGGAGGCAGAAGAAAGGACGCATAGTCAGGGCAATGGGGAGGGGAGACGGAGACTCATGACTAGGCTCGGTGCTCACACTTGTAATCCTAGCTCCCTGTGGGGCCAGTTGGGTAGATTGCTTGAGTTTAGGAGTTCTACTAAACTAGAAAAACTAGCAGGGCATGGTGGTGCACACCTGTAGTTCCAGCTAATCTGGAGGCTGAGCCAGGAGTATGAGGTTGCTGTGAGCTATGAATCCAGGGCACTCTAGCCTGGGGCAACAGAGTGAGACTCTGTCTCAAAAAAATAAAAAAAAAAAGTGAATAAACATAAACATGGTATTGGAAGGAGAGGGGGAGGAAGAAGAGAGAAGAATGACAAATGTGACCCAGTCCCTGCCTTGGAGGAGGCGGGGAGAGCAAATAACTAATGTGCATAACAGTGTTTGGAGGCACAGTGTCCTTGGACAACTAGAAGGAGCCTAGTGGCCTTGGAGGAAGGACTGGCCTGGACACAGGGTCTGGAAGACAGGGAAGCTGCAAGGGAAGAGAAGGTTGGACCTGATTTGGAATGTGCCAGGGTGTGGTCTCTTGTTTGGAATCCCAACTCTTTTGCTTATGAGTTGTATGAGTTACTTAAATTCTTGAGAAGTTGGGTTTTTAAAGTGTAAAATGGAAATACTTATTTGTCTTAATAGCCAAATGCCTCTTCTTTCTCCCTATAGAATTGGGGGCGGGAGGGGGGCAGGGTATCTGTCCTGTGAATCATAGGGGGCGTGCCTGGCGCCAGCCATGGCTAGGTTCCTGCCCCAACCTCTTTCTGTTATTTCTCATTACTTCTCTACTTTCTCCAGAGGCAACTTCTCTTACAAGCCAAATGGGGGCTTGGGGAAGCCCTCTGCCCAGAGGTTGGGCTGCTGGGAACCCATGTGAATCTGTGCATCTACTTCCTATCAAGGTCACTCTGCCGAGTTGCTGCCAGGAGCCAGGTGTCCTGGCACCAGATCTGAGATGCCGCATCCTTTGCTGACTGCAAACATCAGCCCCTCTCCCTGAGGGGTCACCAAGGGACAGGGCCTGGGAAGAGCCCTCTCCCTATCCATGAACCTATCATCTCCGAGCATGGAAATCTGGGGACAAGGGTTGGGAGAGACTCCCCATCCTCACTGAGGTCAGGGCCAAGGAGAGAACAGCACCTGCAGGCTGGGTGGGGCCATCCATCTCGGTGAGATTGGGAGCTCTGGAAAGACCTTTGTTCCAGTCTGTCCTAGTCTGGCTCACCAGGAAGCCTACCTCTCATGCCCCTCCATAGTGCCCCTACCCTCACCTCCAAGTTGTCAGCCTGTTCCACTTACATTTCTTTTTTTTTTTTTGAGATGGAGCCTCAAGCTATCCCCCTGGGTAGAGTGCCATGGCATCACGCTCACAGCAACCTCCAACTCCTGGGCTCAAGCGAGTCTCCTGTCTCAGCCTCCCAAGCAGCTGGGACTACAGGTGCCCA
>CAUYTI010043562.1:0-12247 GCA_963575145.1 Galago senegalensis | reverse complement strand
GGTATCATTTAACTCCAGTGAGATTAGCCCATATCACAAAATCCCAAAACCAGAGATGCTGGCGTGGATGTGGAGAAAAGGGAACACTCCTACACTGCTGGTGGGAATGTAAACTAATATGTCCCTTTTGGAAAGACATCTGGAGAACACTTAGAGAACTAAAAATAGACCTGCCATTTGACCCTGCAATTCCTTTGTTGGGTATATTCCCAGATGACCAAAAATCGCATTACAACAAAGACATTTGTATCAGAATGTTTATTGAAGCCCAATTAATAATCGCCAGGTCATGGAAGAAGCCCAAGTGCCCATCGATCCATGAATGGATCAACAAACTGTGGTATATGTACACCATGGAATACTATGCAGCCATTAAGAAGGATGGAGACTTTACATCTTTCACGTTCACATGGATGGAGCTGGAGAATGTTCTTCTGAGCAAAGTATCACAAGAATGGAAGAAAAAGTATCCAATGTACACAGCCCTATTATGAAACTAATTTATACCTTTTATATGAAAGCTATAAGCAAATAGCCTAAGAATATGGGGAAGGGGGAGGGAGATGGAAGGGGAAATGCGAGGATGTAGGGGGTTTGGAGGGATCACTTCTGAGGTTTATCTTATAGGGGTACAGGTGAATCTTTCTAAGAATAGAATGTGAACATTTTAAAGCAATTACTGAGAAAATGACATGAAGGCTGTGTTGACCAGTTTGATGGAAGTATTTCAGATTGCATGTGAAAACCCCACACTGTACCCCAGAAGTGCACTAATGTACATAGTTATCATTCAATTAAAAAAATGTATCTTAAAAATAAAACTATAAAGCTAGTGGAGGAAACCATTATAGAAAATATTATGCTTTGTGGTTGTGAAGGATTTTTTAAATAAGACTTCCAAAACTTCAGTTATAGAGTAAAAAAGGATTTGATTATATCAACATTAAAAATTTCTGTTCAATAAGGGACTCTAAAAAATGACCAGCTATAAAACAGAGTATATTCTTTTTTTTTTGGCTGGGAGCTGGATTTGAACCTGACACCTCTAGTATATGGGGCCGGTGCCCTACCCCTTTGAGCCACAGGCACCACCCCAAACGGTGTATATTCTAAATACATAAGAAAATTCTGTAAATCAGCACTGGAGAGAAAAAAAAACATTGAAAACGAGTAATGAAATGAAAAGGCAGTATACAGAAGGAGAAAGACAGACAAATGGCCAATATGTATATGTATATGAAGAGCACTAGAAACACTTAAGAATTGCTGGTGGGTAGGTAAAACAGTATCTTATTCTGAATAGCAATCTAGCAGTAGTTCATGAAATTTAGTGTGATTATTCCTATACATAATTCCATTCTTAAGTAAATAGCCCAGAGAAAATTTCTTACACAGATGTGTGCAACATTGTTTGTAGGAGAAAAGGAATAAAAACAGCTTATGCATCTAATAAGAGGAGAATGGTTAAATAAAATATGGTCTCTGTATACAGTACATCAAAAATAATAAACTAGGTTTATATTTGCATCATAGATGTGTTTCAGTATATATGATTTGGTGAAGAGTGTTTCAGTATATATGATTTGGTGAAGAAAGGGAAGAAATAGTATAAACTTATAGCACAGAATGATTTGTGTTTGTTAGATTTGTACTAATGCGCATAAAACAACACTATATTTTAAAGATAAGTACATAAATCTAGGCTGGAAAATGAATAAATTTCTCTTTCTTTCCTCAAAAAATATATAAGTCTAAATGAGCAATCATCCTAAATGAGGATGATTGAGTAGAAATATATTAAATATACTAGAGTTGGTGCTTATGAGGGGTGGAATAGAATTGGAGATAGGAGTTAAATGAGAAAAATAACAAAGTAATAATTAGAGGCCCTTTACAGATTAGTGATGGTAGTACACCATGAATTGTATAGCATGATCAACTTCATTCTATATACCAGAAATCTTTAATAGTAAGAAAAAAATTTAAATCGGCAAATTCACTAAGATTAAATAGGATGTATATATTTACACACAGAGAGATAGATAAAGGTACTGAGATTTTATATGACAATATTAATAAGTTTTATTTAAGAAACAGTATTTCATATCCCAAAAGCATTGAATACACATTCTTTTTAGATGTCTCTGAAACATTCACAAAATATATGATAAATTTAAGGTGCAAAGAAAAATTTCAATGAATTCTAAAAGTCAGAAGTTGTTCAGACTGCATCCTTTGACAACCATGTAGTAACATAAAAATTATTTGTGAAAGAATATGGGAAAAATTTGCTCTAAGGAACTAATAAAGTTGAAAACAGCAGTTACTAAAATAGAACACACACAAAAACAAGTTATCTATTTAACCCAAAAGTCGGTTCTTTAGAAACACTAATAAAATAGAGAATTTTTTTTAAAATTCAAAAGCTACTTCTTGACCAATACAATAGATACATAAATCACAAATGTGACTATGCAAAGAAGTGCAGAAGTTTACAAGTTTGGAATAAATAGTCAATAGCAGATACAAAATAAACAAAAAACATAATAAGTGCACATAGAGAATTTTTAAGGAAGTGTTATGAGGGAAAAAAGAGATAACATCAGAAGATAGTCAAAACTGTAGATACAGAAAAAATAAGTAAATACTACTTTAAGTTAATAAAACATCACTTTATTGGCATCCCATCAACAGGACCTTTATTCTGTAAATATTTAGATAAGGAGAGTAAGGACTACTTTTTTAATTTAAAAAAAATTTAAAAATATTATGACACAATTTTCCTTAGAATCATTTTGATGTTTCATTTTGTTTAGCTTCATGAATTGAATACTTAGGCAAAATATTTCAGAAGTTCTTATTTTCTCATATGAGCATTCAAACTGATAAATTTTGTGGAGCTCAGTTTACAGGATATTTTAAAGAGTCAAAACTGATTGTGCATTCTAGGCAATGAATACATTTCACCCAAGTCAGATTGTTTTTATATATTTATTTATTTATTTTTTGCAATTAAAATGGCTTGATTCCACCTGAGTGCAGGTGGGGTTAAATTTCCAACTGGGTGGGGAAGAAATCCTCACTGAGCAATGGTGAAAGGGGGTTTTAAAGGTCAGGAAGGTGGGAGTGGGGACATTCCCTTTCCTGGGTTGGATATCTGTTTTAAGTGTGGGGATTGGCCCATTTACCTTTCCCAGGTGGGACATCCAGTGGTATAGGATAGGGGCTTGATTTTTTTTAGGCAGGCCCAGCCTATTTGGGCAGGGTTTGATCCTATCATTTCCAGTCTTTTTTGTCTATTATAAGAAGGTGGAATGATGGGGGTGGTATCTCTTTGACTACTTCCTTTGGGGAGAGTGGATGTGTGGGCTGCCAATAAAGAGAAGGGGAAGGGAAATGGGAGGGGAATGGGATAAGGGAGTGGTGTTTACAGGAACTCTTTGGCTTTTTCAGTTTGAGCTGGTTGGTATCCGGTAAGACAAGGATATGAGGAGCTGTTTTCTGGTGACTGTCTGGTTAATAAATTGAGACATGAGGTGGGGGATTACTTGTTTGAAACCAAGAATGAGAAAAAATTATAATTAGTGCCCTTATCAGACAATAACCAAAGAGGAAGATGGACAGTGAAAGGCGGGAACCGTTGGAGTCACCAGGACTGACAGAAATCCTGAGAAGACATCTAATGTCTGTTACTGAGTTCTTTGCCTATTTGTAGAGGACTTTTACAAGGGGGCAGCATGAAATTGCTCCCATTTTTGTTAGAAAAGAGAAAAGATCGGCTTGCCTTCTATAAGCAAAAATACCTAGAGTTTAGTTTTCCAGAATGGCATCCAGGAGGCATTCTGATTTTTCGGGGTCATCAGTCTATTGCAGCTAGGCTCCACAGGGAACTTCAGCCACGTTCTGAGAGTATCTGCACTGGATCTTCAGAAAGACCTGGGCAGCTAGACCTCTGCAGTCTGGACACAGTTTGGGAGGAGGGTTGGATTTGGGGCACTGCTTTGCCCAGAAACCTGGTTCACTGCACTTAAAGCACAATCCTGAGGAAGATTTTATTTTTTTCCAGGAGTGGAGTTTTAAGAAGTAGCCAAGTTTTGCTTAATGGCAGAAGCCAATACTGGAGCTCTGAGGGGCACTGCCACACCTTGAAGGCCAGATCAAGGAGATCTCACTAGGAAGTCTGAGGGCCCTGGGGGAAATTCCACCATTTTTTTTCTCTTTGTTTCTACTGTCTTGTCTGTCTCTGCTACATGCAGTGGAAGGCAAGTGGGGGGGGGGGTGAAGGGGAAAATTGTTCACAGGATCAAAAGATGATAATGGAGATTCACATGGATCAGGGGAAACTGGTTTCACCTGTGCAAGAAAGAGCTGAGAGGGCCAGCAAGACAAACATAGAGAAGGAATGTTTTGGAGTATGAGTAATCCCTGGATATAAGGGATCACCAACCATTTGCCTAATTATTGACAATGATTATTGAGATCAGTGAGAAATGAGAGATCGAAGGTGCCATGGTGAGGCCACTGCAAGCCACTGTCAAGCTTGTACATAGGCTGAGCAGTACTACAGAAAAAGAATGAGATGTTTTGGTCTGAGGTCAGGATAGAGCTTTAGGGGCTTGAGATTAGTTAAAAGGCAGCTTAGAGGTGAACAAAGGGACATCTGTGACTGCATGGTAGGTAGGAAAACTGGAGGTAGGAAAAGAAATGAGATTAAAGAGAGAATGTAGGAGGAGGAAGAAAAATGTAGGACCGGCCGGAAAAAATAGTGATCCAGGCCTCTGGGAGAGCACTGGAGTGGTGAACTTGACTCATGGAACTACTGAAATTGGTCTAGCCCACAGTAGGGCAATGGACTGACGATGAGCCTGGCTTGTGGAGGATGGCATTGGGAAATTACCTGGACTATCTGCATATGACTTTGGTTAAAAGAGGGCGTGGGCTCGGGGCTTGTGGCTCAAGCGGCTAAGGTGCCAGCCACATACACCTAAGGTGGCGGGTTCGAATCCCCAGCCCGGGATGCCAAACAACAATGATGGCTGCAACCAAAAAAATGGCCAGACGTTGTGGCGGGCGCCTGTAGTCCCAGCTACTTGGGAGGCTGAGGCAGGAGACTCGCTTGAGCCCAGGAGTTGGAGGTTGCTGTGAGCGTGATGCCATGGCACTCTACCCAGTGGGATAGCTTGAGGCTCCGTCTCCAAAAAAAAAAAAAAAAAAAAAAGAGGGCCTGGCCTCTGCACCTGACCTTAACCAGCCAGAGGGGTCTAGGCCCACAGTAGGGCATTAGCAGGGTGAGGCTGGGGAACCAGCCAAAACCCAAAACCCAGGCCTATAAGAGGGCATCCCCCAAACATGAGGCATGGGGCGGTCAGGGGACTGAGGCCTCCAAGTATGAAACCAGCTGGGAAAAAAAAATGAAGAAAGAATTAAGAGGGAGGGAGAGGGAAAGAGGAAGTTAAGAGTAGAGAATGGGAAGAGAAGTTAAAAAAGTTTAGAAAAGGAGTCTTAGGTGAGTGTTCATCTCACCATTAGATGGAGTTTAGGCAGGGTCAGAGAGGTTTCCCATTTTCTTTCGTTTTGCCAGTAGGGTCTGTTTAGCTGGGTCCAAAGGGGTATACTTTGGCTTCCCAAAGGGCTTCTCCCCATCTCAGGTTCAGCACCAAATGAAAAGTTACAGAGCCAAAAATGAAAGATTATTCTGAAGTGTGAGACGAAAGGAAAATGGAGGCCTGGTTTACGCAGTTAAAATGGCATTATTCCACCCAGGTGCAGGTGGGGAGGATCTCCAACCAGGAAGAAATCCACCCCAAGAGTGTTAATGTGCTTATCTGTATAGTTACATTTTGTCATCAATGTATACACTAGGAATAGAAGATGTATGGAATATTGTTCATAGTGTCTCTGATGGGCAAGTTGAAATTAAAGACCTTTCGTCTACCTTGAATAGCCTGGAAAAACCTTTAAATGAAGAACAACTTACGGTATTACTGAACTCTGCAACAGATGGTGAGTACTTCTTAAATCTCCTGTTAGAACATATATATTCACAAAAGTTAAATTTATTTTTATTTACTTTTTATTGTTTCATGTTAATTGAGGATACAATGAATGAGGGTACATTGTTTGCTTTTGTTAAGTAAAGCCCCTCTTATAATTGTGTCCCACCCCCATGTTCCATACACCCTAACCTTGTGCCCATTAAGTTGGGACACATGCATCCTCTCCCCTCTCCCCGAATTGATTTGAATTTTCATCTTATGTGGGCATGTGTTAGACCATCTACTGGCTATATTTTGGAATTGAGCACACTGGATACTTGTTTCTCCATTCTTGTGATACTTTATTGAGAAGAATGCATTCCCACTATATGCAGGTTAATGCAAAAGATGTAAAGTCTCCATGTTTTTAATGGCTGAATAGTATTCCATGGTATACATATACTGCAGCTTATTAATCCATCCTGAATAGGTGGACATTTAGGTTGTTTCTAATTTTGGCAATTGTGAATTGAGCTGTGATTAATAGTCTAGTGCAAATGTTCTTAAGATAAAATGATTTTATTTGTCCTAGGTAGATTCCTAGTAGTGGGATTGCAGGATCAAATAGGAGATCTAACTTTGAGGAGTCTCCATACTTCTTTCCAAAGAGGCTGTATAAAGTTGCAGTTCCACCAACAATGTAGACGTGTCCCCCTCTCTCAACATCTACACCAGCATCTGTAACTTTGGGACTTTGTGATATATTTAAACCTGCCAGTTCCTAAACATAGTGTTACCCATTTTTTCGAAAAAATTTAACCTTTGTGATGGTTAATTTTTTTTGAAAAAATGAGTAACACTGTATGTTTTAGGAGATTGTTGTGAAACTGGCAGGTTCACGTATTGCTCACTATGAATCTTTACAACTCTTTTTGGAAAGTATATGAA
This sequence comes from Galago senegalensis, assembly GCA_963575145.1. Classification (NCBI taxonomy): domain Eukaryota; kingdom Metazoa; phylum Chordata; class Mammalia; order Primates; family Galagidae; genus Galago; species Galago senegalensis. Next base: position 5,324 of record CAUYTI010043562.1, on the reverse strand, counting down.
TATTCTTTATTTGGACAAGACAAATAGAAGTAATTGTGGTATTCATATTTAAAAACCAGATGTTCGGTGCCTGCCCAACTATCTCAGTTGGTAGACCAGGAAACTGTTAAAGCAAGATATTAATTATGGGAGAGTAATCATCAAAATAAGAAATATGACAGAATCTTCCTCTTCCTTTTCCCCAACCCTGGATTCTAGAGATAAGATAATTCTTATAGACAGAATTCCACAGGATTTTGGCTTTTTTTGATGCCAAATATAATCTTAGCCATCTTACCATTGTTAGAGTCACATAATTTTTAGACTAGATTGAAATTTAGACTAGTATTGAAAGGTAGGTGTGAGGTTCAGCAAGTGACTTCTGGAATGGTCAGAAGACATGCATTACACGGTCCTACTTACTTTACCCAGAGAATTTATGTGGTGCTTAGCTATAGGATACATCAGAAATGAGGCAGAGATAGCACTTTTCTAGGTACTTGCCCTAGCTAACTGCAAGGACAGGGTTGCAATTAGTTATTGGCCTTTCCTGTATTATTTCAAATAAGAAACTTTTGTCTCTCAATATTGCAACTTCTTCGTTCTTCCTCATGTTAACTATGGTTAATATTTGCTCACCAGGGACGTTTTAGATATATTGATTGAATATTCAAGCCCTTAAATTGTTATGTTTTTTCACCATGAGACCTTTGGGATGACTTTTTAAAATCTTGTATGTGTTTATTTGGCTTAGTACATGCTAAAGCATGAATAAACATTTCACTAACTCTCCAATACATGAATTTTAATTCATGTCAAACACCAATATAGGATTAAGACTACAAAGAGTATGTGTGATTGTTTGCTGCTGATGGTGTCTTAATTCTATTACATAATACATGTTGGCTAGAAACAATGATGTGATTTGAGAACAATTTAGATGTCCAATAGTTATGGTAATCATCTGCTCAAAATACAACTATGTAGCCATTAAATATAAAAAGTAATAACTTATATATGTTTGAGAGAAAAACATGCAAAAAATACATAAACTATAATTTCATAAATAGATACACTTTACATGTGTATCTACAAAGGAACTTGGAAAAAATAGAAATGGTTACTGTTTGGATTATAGAGATTATAGGTGAACTGCATTTTTAAAATTATAATGTAACTTTGACAACAAATACTTAAATCACAAAGCAAGAGAGGTCATATAATCACTGCAGTGAACTTCTTTCCTTTTTGTGGTTTATGTTTGCTTCAGAAGAGGAGTAGAGGCTCGGCGCCTGTGGCTCAAGCGGCTAACGCGCCAGCCACATACACCTAAGGTGGCGGGTTTGAATCCCCAGCCCGGGCCCGCCAAACAACAATGATGGCTGCAACCAAGAAATGGCCGGGCCTTGTGGCGGGTGCCTGTAGTCCCAGCTACTTGGGAGGCTGAGGCAGGAGACTCGCTTGAGCCCAGGAGTTGGAGGTTGCTGTGAGCATGATGCCATGGCACTCTACCCAGTGGGATAGCTTGAGGCTCCGTCTCAAAAAAAAAAAAAAAAGAAGAGGAGTAGAGAAAGTGTAATTTGTGCTGGGATAAAAGGATAGGGGAGGTTATGATGTATTTTCATTACCTTTCCAGTAGTAAAATTCTATATTATGATGTTTAACATCAGCAAATATAATTTCTTATGGGTATATGTCCATAAATACATACTCGTTTATATATAATTCATTGGCCTCTGAGAACTCTTGCTCTTTCTCTCTCACTCAGTTTTTTTTTTTTTTTTTTTTTTTTTGCTTTTGACTTTTCTTCATGATGATTTGTTGGCAAAGATTATGTTTAAAGATTTTTTATTGGCATTTCATAAAAAATCTATGTCAGTTTTTGAAATGGTTGTCAACTGGCTAATTTGAAGGCATTTAACATGATATTTTTAAGCTATTAGGAAACCTCCATGTGTATCCAAAACCCAAGAATATTTTGGAAGATGCTAAAACCACCATACTAAGGTTTTGAATTGGAAATGTGGCTGTGGACTTGCTGCTTTTGAGCTATTTGGGAAAAACTGGAGGAACCCGAAAATACAAATTGTCTTGTGAATTCTGCTGCTTTTCATTTACTATATTTTTTTCTTTTTATTGTTTCATTATTATTAATATTAAGCTTAGTGCTAGCCTCAGAAGTTAAATAGATTAGTAAAATAGTCTTTGCTCTAGAGAAGAACAGAATCCAGACTCCAGAATCCAGAATCCAGACTCCAGAATCCAGAAAGGCAATATGTAAAAAATGTGAAAACAATATGTAAGAAATGTGAAGCTTAATATGTGCACTAAGAGGTATCTGATAGTATTTATTTTATTTCTTTTTTTCTTTTTGAGACAGAGTCTCACTATGTTGCCCTCAGTAGAGTACCATAGCATCACAGCTCACAGCAACCTCCAAGTCTTGAGCTTAAGCTATTCTGTTGCCTCAGCCTCCCAAGTAGCTGAGACTACAGGTGCCTGCCACAATGCCCCGCTACTTTTTTTTTGTTGTTGTTGTAGTAGTTGTCATTGTTGTTTAGCAGGCCTGGGTTGGGTTTGAACCCACCAGCTCCAGAACCAATGAGCTATGGGCACTGAGTCTCTGATTTTAATTCTTTATTTAATTTTGTTATAAAATATATTCAACATAACAGGGTAGTATATTAAATGTGTGTATAGTTCAAGGAATAACTTAACCATGTTAATTCTTAACCCTAGGTTAAGAAATAAAATCATTTTCAGTTCTCTAAAAGTTATGTAAACTACCCATGATTCTATTCCCTTTATTCTGAAACAGAGATAATCATTATCCTGACATTTGGGAAACCATTTTCTTGCTTTTGTTTTTAGCTTGCTATACCTGTGGCTCAAAGGAGTAGGGCTCCAGCCCCATATACCAGAGGTAGCAGGTTCAAACCTGGCCCTGGCCAAAAACTGAAAAAAAAAATTTTAGTGTAGTTTCACTTGTTTTTGTACTTTATATAAATGTAATAATTACTAAATACTTTTTATAATTTGTTTATCTCAGAAACGTGAAATTTATCTAAACAGATGCATCGTAGCTGTGATTTCTTCATTTTTACTGTTGTTTAGTTTTTCATTGCTGGATAAACCACAACTTTAAAATAAGTGAGCTCTACTGCTGATAAACTGTATGAAATATGATAAGAGCATATTTCAGTTTTTGGCTAATCTGTTATGAATCTATTTATCTCCTGATGTATGTGTGCAAGAGCTTCTTTGAGATTATTCCTTAGAGAATTGCTAGGTTGTAGGGTATGTATATCCATATTTTAATTTACTGAATGATATCAGACTTTTCCAAAGTAGGTATAAATATTTATACCCCCACTACAATGCTTAAGAATTCCTGTGGTTCCATATCTTAACCAACATTTGGTTATTGTTATATTTATTTTTGTTTTTTTCCTAATCTGATGGAAAGATGTCTAATTTTGGTTTTAATTTACATTTCTTTGATTACTAAAGAGATTGAGCATTTTAAATATTTTTTAGCTACTTCAATTTTCTGTTTAATGAAATGCTCAGTTAGGAGTCAGGACTTTTACTCATTTTTGTTTTGGGATTTAAAAAAAATATTAATTTATAGAAATTTGGCAGCACATGGTAGGTCAGACCTGTAACCTCAGCACTCTGAGAGGCTGAGGTAGGTGGAGATTGCCTGAGTTTAGAACATTGAGACTAGACTGAGCAAGAACAAGACCCTGTCTTTACCAAAAAGAGGAAAACTAGCCACATAGTCCAGCTACTCCGGAGGCTGAGGCAAGAGGATCACGTAAACCCAGGAGTTTGAGGTTGCTGTGAGCTGTGATGCCATAGCACTCTAGCCTGGGACAGCAGAGTGAGACTCTGTCTCAAAAAAATAAAAAAAATTAACATATTTTTATAGTCTTTTAAAGATGATTTTGTTATATTTAATTATTATGATACTCCTTTTTATTTTATCTACTATCTTTTTTTTTCAGATTCAATTGCTTCCTTGTATGGCTTGTAATTTTTGTGAACCTGTCTTCAAAAAAGATTTTTAAAAAATTATGGTATAAGCTGTGTGAACCTTAAGATTTGGATGTGTTTATGTTTGTGTCTGGCAGAACTCCCAAGGTAGCACTGGTCTGAAATCTGTTCTTAGGGTAATTTCACAGCTTGGAGATTTCATCCAGTGTGGAAATGATAAATTCAGATCCATATCCATCCATTCTACAATCTTGAGTTTTAAATTTCTCATAGAATACTTTTCCATTCAGAGCTTTGGGCTGGTTAAGCTTGGGCTTAAGTTTTTTACTTCTCTTTTTACTGAGAGGGGAACCCTTCCTGAGACTAGTTTTTGCAGAGGTTTCTATTCTAAGCTCCTTACCTGCAGGGGTCAATGTCTCCTGACTGTGAATGGGCATCTAACCCCCACCCCTAGCTGTCAGTAAAACTACTGGACCTACCTATCATGCTTTCTTTTGAATATTTTTGAGTATCAATTTATTTCATGTAGTACATGTGGTCATAAGGAGTCTGTGTTTTGGACTCTGTCTCAAAAAAAAATTCTTTATATATTCTGGATATGCTCTTTAGCACTATATTTTGCCCATATTTTCTCTCAATCTGCGGTTTGTCATTTCACTTTTTATGCTGTATTTTGGTGAAAATTCTTCATTTTAATGTACTCACATCTATCAGTATTTACCTTAGTTATTATATTAGTATATTTTATGTCTTATTTGAGAAATCTTGCCCCATCCTGAGATCATGGAAGGTTTATTCTATATGATGTTCTGAAAGCTTTATAGTTTTGTCTTTCACGTTTATGTCTTTAATCTATATAGACATGATTTTTATGTTTTATAGTGTTAAGTAGGGGCTCAATTTTATTTTTTATACCTTTTATTGAGAAAACTTTTTTCATTGATTTGTAATATTGCTCGGTCTTTATCAAATATATACATGTATATATGCATGGTTTCTTTTATTGGTCTATTTTTCTATCAGTACCACATATTAACTGTAGTTTTATAATAAACTTTATAATAGCAGGCTCCACTATTATTCCATTATTTATTTATTAAATCATAGCTGTGTGCATTAATGCAGTCATGGGTACAATGTGCTGGTTTTATATACAATTTGAAATATTTTCATCAAACTGGTTAACATAGCCTTCATAGCATTGTGTTGACATTTATATTCTACATTTAGTAAGTTTCACATGTACCTGTGTAAGATACAGATGATTTTCTTAAACATGATTCTGTAAGTGGAAGATTAATGTGAAAAACATGGCATATTCATCCAAACTAAAGATTTCTATTTAACAA
>CAUYTI010043558.1:0-27686 GCA_963575145.1 Galago senegalensis | reverse complement strand
CCGCCAAACAACAATGATGGCTGCAACCAAAAAATGGCCAGGCGTTGTGGCGGGCGCCTGTAGTCCCAGCTACTTGGGAGGCTGAGGCAGGAGACTTGCTTGAGCCCAGGAGTTGGAGGTTGCTGTGAGCGTGATGCCACGGCACTCTACCCAGGGGGATAGCTTGAGGCTCTGTCACCAAAAAAAAAAAAAAAAAAAAAGAAAAAAAGAAAAATATGTGAACGAATTTTGGTTTTCTAGTCAGGTTCAGACAAAGAAGAGTTTAGTAACTTTGCACATTAAAAAAAAACTCAACAATTTTTAGTCTCCTCCTAAGTCAGTGATGGAGATCCAGATACTGAAACATTGGAGAAATCTTGGAACAGGGAAGGCATAGGCCCCGCTATACACTAGCAGACCCTGAAGAGAAACTGTTAGAAATGGTAGTATGGCTGAGAGGTTTCATGTATATTCATTATTCTGTGTGGCACAGAATTATTATTTAAAATTCTATTCTGTTTAAAATCTTTTTCTCAAAGAGATCAGAAAATTTTATTATTCGATTTTCTTAAGGATATAAAAAAAATCAGACCTTTTGCTGGTTCCCATATTGATGTTATCACTCAATTTCTGAGGATTCCAATTCAATTAATTCAGAAGTTTAAAAAGGATTAATGATCCGTACTGTAGCAAACTATGCATTCTATAGTGCATCAATCTTAACTCTTCCAGTAAAGCTAGGTATTTGTTTATTTATTTATTTATTTATTTTTTCCAGACAGTCTCAAATTGTGGCCCTGAGTAGAGTGCTGTGACATCATAGCTCACAGCAACCTCTACTCAGGCTCAAGCAATCCTTACCTCAGTTTTTCTATTTTTAGTAGATATAGGATCTCACTTCTGCTCAGGCTGATATTGAACTTGTGAGCTCAAGCAATCTACCCACCTCGGCCAACCAGCATGCTAGGATTACAGGCATGAACCACTGCACCTGACCAAAGCTAGGAATTTACATAAGTTGAAAATGAAAGCAGTTTTCATAATTTTAAATTCTACATGAAATGTCCTCATGGCCCAATAACTTGTAAAATGTGACCAGGTCACCCAATATCCTAGTTGTGTAAGTTTAATAATTTCTAGCCTCAAAACACCTGGAATAGCCAATAACAAATGTTTTCATTGAATTGTATATTAACGTCTTTAAGAGGAATAATTTTAGCAAGTACTCTAAAGTATCGTTCAACTTTAGGCAAACATGAAAGATTATCAAAGATTTTGTTTATCTCCACCTTTTCCAGTAGAGTCAGGTGCAAATGGAAACTTACTAGTTTCAACAAAAATGGATTCAAAGGCAGCTTCCTGTACTTCCAGAGAATCAGCAGTTGTGGTTCTTTTAATTAGTGTTGGGTTGGTAAAAGATTGTTGCTGCTTAGAAATTTTACTGCATTCCATCATTTTCCTACCTCTTCTTTTACCAAGAATTTTTATATAATTTGCAGGTATAAGTTTGGTTGTTTGACCATAAAGACTAGCCAGAAGCCAGCCATGTATTCTACTTGGGGTTATTGTACTTTGAGAACTAAGTTGAGCATATCGCTAGTTTGGAAAGAAATTTCTTCTTCAGATACAGCAGCAAAATCACATTCTTGTGTAGCAACTACATGGTCATCCTCACCACTTACCCAGTTGATGTTGCGCGTTACTTCATCACTGTGGGTAGACAGCAGCTTCCGGGTGAGGTAAGGATCACCAAGGAACAGGAATTCTGCTAAGATTTTGCTGAGTTATCTGCTCTGTTCTCAGCACTGAGGCAAGCCACAGTTCTTTCACTCTCTGCCCACAGATTCTCATTCTCAGAACCTCTTCTTAAACTTACCATTCACTGTAACCACCTGTAAAGAGACCTTATAATCCTAACTAATCTAAAACCTGGTAAACCTTTGTAAAGTGCATTTGCTACATCCAATACACCCCTGAAACTGTTATGGGTAGCTGAAAAGGTAGCATCCGTCAGCACACTGACGGAGGCAAATGCATGCACAGTACTCTGATGGACTGAAATGACCTCTGCTGCTTTTTTCAGCTTGCTGAACAAATCTACAGGGCAGCAGATCATCTACAGGGAGGCAGTTATAGTCCAAACCACTATATCTGCAACCATAAGAGCTATACTTTCCATAAAATGAATTTCCATAGGCACCGTATCCAGAGGAAAATGAACTGTAAGCGTGTCTTTAAGTGTTCACATTGCTGCTTCCTGTTTGCTGTGATGGCCTTGGAGGTATGGGTGGGGGGCACTCTGGTAAGTGTTAGCTGTCCAGGTCTTGTCACTAAAGTAGGATCCAATGCAGCAGATTGGAAAGTGGGGCCAGGTCCTGGCCCAGCTCCTAGAATTTTGTGGGTCTCCCAGGATTTCAGGGAAGGTGGTGGCTGGAATGCATTTCCTCCACTCCTCTCTTCTCCCACTCCTTGCCTCGACTGTCCAGGCCCGAGTACATCTCTATTTAAAATTCTTGTCTTGTTTTTGTTATTTCCCGTAATTCCCACCTATCACCCCCAAATCTTCATCACTCAGTTTCAATAACAACCAATATTATTTCATCTTTATCCACTGTCTCCTTTTTAATATTTATGATTTTATTCATAAATATTTTAGTCTATCTCTAAAGGGTGAAGATTCTTATTCATACATAACCATGAATAATTATCACACCTAGAAATAATTGATTATAATTTCTTAATATCATCAAATATTCTGTCAGTGTTGAAATTTTCCTGGTTGTCTTAGGTTTATTACTTATTTATATAGTTAATAAATAAAAAATGGCTGGTACAGTGGCTCTGTCTATAATCTTAGCACTCTGGGAGGCTGAGGTGAGTGGATTTCTTGAGCTCATGAGTTCGAGACCAGCCTGAGCAAGAGCAAGTCCCCATCTCTAAAAATAGCTGGGCATTGTGGTGGGTGCCTGTAGTCCCAGCTATTCTGGAGGCTGAGGCAAGAGCAATGCTTAAGCCCAAGAGTTTGAGGTTGCTGTGAGCTATGATACCACTGCACTCTACGAAGGGTGTCAGAGTGAGATTCTATCTCCAAAAAAAAAAACAAGCAAACAAACAAAATGAGGGTATAAGAGTCCTCATTGCTACTTGCTTCCAGGTCTTTTCAATGGACAGTTATATCATTCTGATGTTGACAATTCAGACAATTTAAAAATCTAGAGGATTTTTACTTAACCTCATATATACTACAACCTACTATAGGTTTTTTACTTAACAGGATTTTTACTTAACTTCATATATACTACTTAACTTCATATATACTATACTACTTTACTTAAGTATACTACTTTACTTAACTTCATATATACTATAACCTCCTATATACTACATATTTTTATCTCCTTTCTTCTACACAGGAAACCCTAGTTCTCAAAAACATCAACATTATTATATATGCGTTTTATTACATGATACACAGAGTAGTCTCAGAATACCACCTAAACAATATAATTGCTGAAATTAATTTAAAATATTTTATAGCTCTTTTTATCTGTAGGCTGTATCTTAGTAGGAACATATCATATATTTAAAGCAATTTGACAGTTTCATCTTTTATGTTGATTTTTACAATTCATTGAAAATTATATCCTTTATAACTATAAAACTATGATGAAATATTTAGCCAGGTGCAATGACTCACACCTGTAATCTTAGCACTCTAGGCGGCAGAGGCAGGTGGATTGCCTGAGCTTAAGAGTTCAAGGACCAGCCTGAGCAGCACTCCGTCTCTAAAAATAGCTGGGCACTATGGCAGGTGCATATAGCCCCAGTTACTCAGGAGGCTGAGGCAAAAGGATTACTTGAGCCCAAGAATTTGAAGTTGCTGTGAGCTGTGATGCCACAGCATTCTACTGAGGCTAGCAGAATGAGACTCTTTCTCAAAAAGAAAAATGAAATTTAGACATTAACTTTGAAATGTGCAATGGAGACACCTATTTTCACAAAATAGTTTTGGTGAATTTGTGAGCAAAGGTTTGAATATACCGTTAACCTATATTACATTAAATAAGGTCCTGAATTTAAAAAATTCATGATGAAGGGGATGGGGGAGAGCGTGAGAGAGAACCAAGAGGAGAGTATTTCAGTAGTGACCGAAATTTATTCAAGTAGTTTGGGAGAATTAAGCAAATATGACAATAAAAATTCAAGTTTCTAAAATAAACTTGAACTTCAAACTTTTAAATTTGAAGTACATTTCTAGGAATAAAAAGTGAGTGAGCTTTGATTCTTTTTTCTCTGATCCAAGGAGTGACCGTGTACCATGGCATTAAACATTATGTCCATTGACGCGTTGGCAATATCTGAGTCTAACTCACATTATTAAACAGTTGAATTATAACTTCCAAACACAGTGGCAAGCCTTTAGAGATGTTTTTGTTAAATGTCTTCAATTATAAAACATTATAATTAATGCCTAATAGTTAACATAGAGATATCACTTGCTCAATGGAATATATTGTGGTCATGTAAGAGCTGGAACAGGAAACATTAAATCATGGAGTTACAAGTTAAGGCTGAGGTATCAGGAAATGGGACAAGAGGAGGGTGGAGCTAATCAGGAAGCCCTATTTGCAGCAGTTGCCATGGTGTGAGTGTGTATTTATGGCACTATCTGCTACTAACAGTGGTTCATGTTTACAAATCAAATATGAATAAGCTCAAATGCAAAGTACACACTATCTAAATCCTAGTAGTGGTGTTCCAAGAAATAACAGGTTTAGCAAACAAATTAAGTCCTTATATTGGCAATTTCCATATGTGATTCTTTGTAGTGCTGTTAACCTTGCTAGGAAATCTGAATGTTATGTTGCTTAAATATAAACTACTGATGTTCGTTGGTACCAGATTTAGAATATTTGCTGTAGGATTCAATTTTTATTTTTAATTTTTTCTTTTTTTTGAGACATAGTGTCACTATGTCACCCTTGGTAGAGTGCTGTAGCATCACAGCTCACAGCAATCTCAAACTCTTGGGCTTAAGCCATTCTCTTGCCTCAGCCTCCCATGTAGCTGGGACTACAGGTGCCTGCCACAATACCCAGCTATTTTTTGCTTGCAGTTGTCATTGTTGTTTAGCTGGCCTGAACCAGGTTCGAACCTGCCCGCCCCGGTGTATGTACTGGAGCCCTACCTACTGAGCTACAGGTACCCCCCATAGGATTCAATTTTTTTTTTTTTTGGAGAGAGAGTCTCACTATGTCACCCTTGGTAGAGTGCCATGGTGTTACAGCTCACAGCAACCTCAAACTCTTGGGCTTAAGTGATTCTTCTTTTGCCTCACCCTCCCAAGCAGCTGCAACTATAGGTGCCTACCACAACACTTGGCTATTTTTTGGTTGTAGTTGGCCAGGGCTGGACTTGAACCCACCAGCACTGGTGTATGTGGCTGATGCCCTAGCCATCGAACTACAGGGGCTGAGCCAGGATTCAATTTTTGTCAAGACTTCTACTCATAGGGAAATGCAAATTAAAATTCCTATGAGACATACATGCCCATAAGAATGATTAAAATGAAATGCTTATTTATAGTTTTCATTTGTTCCGTGGTGAAGTATTCCTCACATGTTCATAAATGATGCTTATTTATTCCTCCTTTTCCTCTAATAGACTCTGGATGGATGCCAGGGTATTTGTTATCTTTTGCTTTTCTTTTTTTCCTTGATATTTACCATTGTTGTTTGAGTTAGGGATTTCTGGATCAACTGTTTGCCAGAATTTCCTCTAGGGGCCAGGATAACATCCATGCTAAGAGATTCTTATTTTTCTAATGCTTATCTTTCTTTTCCATTGTCATAAAATCAACTGGCTTAGTCCAATTCTGTTTATCTTCATGATTCTTTATGAAGCCTTGCATCTTTGCATTTAAGTACTTAACTGTGCCCAGGGGGGCCTTCTGCCACCCCTTACCCCATTCTCGGACCTTCTTTGCTAGACACAAAGGATATGGTTTTTGTCCTCCAGAGGGGATTGCTCATTTTTAGGAAGCATATGCTTTAGTGTGTGGCTTTGTGATATCTGTTATTACTGGGCTCTGTCTTGTGAGCTTTCCTTCCTTTGTGTATCCTGAGTAATTACTCTTTTTGTCATGTGAACTTAGCAATTTTGCTGCTGGAAGCCACAACAGAGTTGCAAATATGTTTAAGAACAGGATGTACAGAAAGGTTTTAAAAATGATAAATGTGAGGAATCAATGGTAAATATTCAGTCTTCCAAAATAGGGCCTTATAATCAGCAAGAACTTCTGTAATTAAAGATAGCAGGTGCAATGGGAGAGTTAGAGATGGACGTTTTAGAATGTGTTGGGTAGGGAGGCACCCAGAGGTAACAGATTAAAAAAAAAAAAAAACAGCACTTAAAAGAGAGGGAAGTTAGTGGAGTTGGGAGCAGGATTCCTTGGTGAAGGTTATTTCTTCACTGAAGGTGGTGTAAGAACTATAGAAGCATGGAACTGATGGTAGGAGCTTGCTTTCATAAGCAAGATCTGAAGTTCAGGGTTTGAACCCGCCAGCCTGGTGTTACAGGAATAGAGCAGGAAGTGACATGTATTATAGAAATAGAGCAGGAAGCTCTTGAACTAAGAGACTGAGAAAGCTGTCCCTTCCCTCACTGCAAGATATCCGCCTACCAATTGCAAAATGCCAACTCATTCATATACAACAAAGAAAGTAATTAAGTAACTAGAACAGCCAAAGAAAGATAAAATAAAAGGGCAAAATTTAACTAAAAATAGACACGAAACTTTCCTGCTAAGAAACTCACTAGAAACACATTGGTTCAAAGCAAGGGTAAATTGTAACATAATATTTCAACATGAGTAAAGGATTTACAGCTAGGAAGACAATAAAAAAATAAAATTTAAGATCTCAGGGAAAACCAGGCCAACAAAGGAAGGTGATGGTCAGTCGAGACAAAGATGTGAAAGGATAACTGGTAAAACTTAGCAAAGAAATAAAGGAGGCAGATGGAATCATTTCATGAAGATTAAATTCCAAGAAACATAAGAGAAAATAGACACCACAGAAAGCACAGCAAGGCACAGAGAGTATAAACTTTAGAGAAGTGAAAGAGAAACAAGCAAAACTATTTTTAGAAGAGATGAAGTGAACGTTAGACAAGACAGTAAAAAATAATCTGAAATATGAAAAATGGAGTTTATTCAATCACAGGAAAAGCAAAAGAATGGAGCAGAACAAAACTTAAAAAGATATTCTTGGAGATTTGAATCTGTACATTAGAATCCAATATCCAAGTTTTTTTGTTTGTTTATTTTATTTTATTTTATTTTTTTGTCTTTGAGACAGAGTCTCTCACTCAGTCACCCTGGGGTTGAGTGTCATGGCCTTATAGCTGACAGCTACCTCAAACTCTAGGGTGCAAGTGATGCTCTTGCCTCAGCCTCCAGGTGCCTGCCATGTCGCCGAGCTACTTTTAGAGATGGGGATCTCACTCTTGCTCAAGCTGGTCTTGAACTACTGAGCTCAAGCAATCCACCCACCTCAGCCTCCCAGAGTGCTGGGATTACAGGCGTGAGCCACTGCGCCCAGCCTTCTAAGATCCAAGTTTTGAGAAAGCTGTCCCAGAATGATTAATATCAAGCATTAGTTTGCTAGAATTAGTTAATAGATAATATCCTATTAATACATATCCTGCAAACACTAGACATAGCCTACTAACAACAGTAACAAACTTTGAGGATCTGGGCAAAAAGCATTATTTCTTTTCTTAGGGAAAGTAAGTCAAATTGCATACTCCAGTGAATGCTAATGGAAATGGAAGAACACCTCTTTAACAATTCAAGAGAGAAAATTTGAGCCAAGGATTTTAAATCTATCCAAGCTGTTCTTCAAGGGTCAAAGTTATAGGCAAATTTCTGCAAATTCAAGTATATTACTTCTTCTTGAAGTATCTCCCAGAGAACAAGATTCATCCAACCAGAAGATGACCAGGTAAACTTCAACAAAAGGACTGAGATGAACATTGAATTTATGCATTTATAAGTAGAACTAGGATGAAAGAGAGACCTAACATAAAGTTTACAAAATGAACTGTAAATATGAACATCATATTTGCATAAACTTTCACTTTAGAGTCTGCTATGTTTTTAATTATAGTTTTTGTATTTTTATTCTAGTGACTGCCTTTGTAAAAAGAATTTTATGTAATACCTTTAGAACCTTCTTGTTTTAGGAACTATTTATTGATCCCCACTATGAGGATCATACAAATTATCTGATAACTTCTTCCTCCTCTCTTTTCTCTTAATTTCTTTATCCAATTATAGTCAACAAAATTATTGTGTTATTGGCCAAATATTGTCCTCCCAAAATCTATTATGTTCAAGTCCTGACCTCCAATATCTGCGAATGTAACAGTATTTGGAGAGAGGATCTTTAAAAGGGGTGATTAAGTTAAAACTAGCTCTTCAGTGTGGGCATTAATCTAATTTGACTTGTGCTCTCCTGAGAAGAGGCAGTTTGGACACAAGGAGAGATACCAGGAACATGTACGCACCTAGAGGAAAGGCCATGTGAGAACACAACAGGAAGGCAGCATCTGCAAACCCAGGAAAAAGGCCTCAGGAAATACTGTGCAAAACTGTTGACACCTTGATCTTGGACTTCTGGCCTCCAAAACTGTGAGAAAACAAATTACTCCTGTGTTCTGGTGTTTGTTATGGCAGCCCCAGGAAAACGAATTCATTTGTTCTTATTGTTTTACCGTGTGCTCTAGACTCTTAAAATTCATACTGTGGGCTCGGTGCCTGTGGCTCAAGTGGCTAAGGCGCCAGCCATATACACCTAAGGTGGCGGGTTCGAATCCCCAGCCCGGGCCCGCCAAACAACAATGATGGCTGCAACAACAACAAAAAAAAAATGGCCAGGTGTTGTGGCAGGTGCCTGTAGTCCCAGCTACTTGGGAGGCTGAGGCAGGAGACTCTCTTGAGCCCAGGAGTTGGAGGTTGCTGTGAGCGTGATGCCATGGCACTCTACCCAGGGGGATAGCTTGAGGCTCCGTCTCAAAAAAAAAAAATTCATACTGTGCATACGTAATAAAAATAATGTAGAGTAATATGATGAAATAAATATCCTTGCATGATCTGTCATTCTGGCGAGTATAAAAGTGCTTCATTTACCATTTGTAAAATTAACAGAAAGCATCAAAAGTAAAATGTCATTGTGATTAAAAGGGTAAAAACCTAAATGTAAAATATAAGTTATGACAAGTTAGATTGTCATACCAAAGAAATCACCATCCTTAACAAAGAAGGGTTCCCTTTATGACGGAAAAGACTGCAATAAATTCACAATTAAAATGTAGTGGTTACAAATATCTGAATATGTGCACAGCCTCAGTCCTGACAGATGATCTCCCCGTCTTTACCACCTATACCCTACTCTTGTGGGTATCAGCTCCCTGTTCCAGTCCTGCTGATAGCAGTTGTTTTCGGTACATCTGTAATTTGGGGCTTGCAGGATTTTATTTCTGTCTTAACTTCATGAGAGATGTATTTTTGCAGGTGTCTGGCTCTATCATTGTCTCTTTTTTCATTTGAATGATTTGGGGGAGGAAAAGTGGGAATACTCAGAACTGAGCAGATGACACAAACATACCAGGGGCTTTATTTTTAATTTTATTCCATTGGCAAGATTTCTAAAGTAAAATTAAACCATGTAGTGATAATGGATACCTTCCTTATTCTAGATTTTAATAAGAATCCCTCTAAAGTTCCATCACACGTGGTGTAGGTATTCAATAAAAAGCCTTTATTAGATTCAAGTCCCTATTTATTTCTAGTTTGCTAAGAACTTTTAAAATCATAAATGAGTGTATCAAGTGACTATGTATAAGTCTTCGCTCCAATAATCTCATGTTAAATATTCTGTTGCTGATAAATCTTATATTCTTGAGGAATACTATTTTATTTAGCAAGATAGGCTAATTTTTATATACCTTTGCATTTCTTTTTTGTATTCCATTTGTTTGTTTTATCATGATATTGATCATTAATTGACCTTTAATATTTTTACTTCTGTCCTTTTGGGGTTCTTATTTTAATCATACAACAACTTCATAAATTATGATAAATAGCCTTCCTTGTTACCAGTCTTGAATATGTGTAAGTGATAGGGTTTGGATATTTGGTCGACTGACATTTAATCCTGGTGCTGGAAGTGTGGGACCTGGTGTGGGGGCAGGGTGTTTTGAACATGAATTTGGATCCTTCATGAGGTTTGGTGATTTCCAGCTTACTATTTAAAAAAAAAGAATTCTGTGCTGTGTCTATAATTACATTTCTTTCCTTTCCTTTCTAATGCTGATTAAATTTCACTTTACTTTTTCTAGAATCAGTCTAAACATTTGTTTACTCAATTATTTATATTTTTTGAAGAACAAGTTTTAAGCTTTTAGATAGTTTCTGTTTTTCCTCACATTATATTCCATTAATTTATGTTGTCACTGTCCTCCAGCCAACGGCCATCAGGAGCACACCTATAATTGAACAAATTGGGTCTATTGCTTCCCATGGTGAGGAAGAATGGTCATTGTGGGGGAACTGCAGGCCATCTCTGCCAGTGGGTATTAGAAAAAACTAGTTAAAGTATTTGCTCTTTGGGTGGATTTGGGGAAGGTTTAAGAAAGTATGATTTTGCTTTGTCAGGAAGTAAGGGTGTCAGTAATCAGGCTTCTTAATAAATCATATTCATACCAAGAGCAGACTTGAGTGAGCATAAAGTAATTGTTGAAGAAGCAACTGTCATTCATATTAACCAGAAAAAGGGATGTTTGTATTTTGTGAATTGCACAATGAACTTGTTTTGGTCTCTGCTCAAACCAAGTTATTAAGTTGTCTTTCTTTTCTCACTTTATTATGATCTCAGAGTGACCTTGTCTGAGACTGGGGATCTGTGAGATTGTTTCTAATAGGAGAATAATAGGGCCTAGCTGTGAGCAGCAGGCCAGCTCCAAACTACATATTTCTAGACCTAAGTGCAAACCAGCTTCTGGATGTCTGGGTAAAGCTTGCAACTTTTCCATTAACATATGTTTTAAATTGTTGTCAAATGAAAACTTACCAAAAAATAACTGAAAATACCAAAAATCTCTTAAATTGCTGATGAGAAGATAAATTGGTACAATCATTTGGAAAAGTAATTTATTGAAGTGAAACATACTATGCTCTATGTCCTAGAAATTTCACTTCTGGGAAAGTAGCCAATGGAAATGAGAACATATGTCTACCAAAAAAAATGTACAAGAATGTTCATCACTTCATATGTAACAGCTCAAAACTGGACATAACCCAAATGTCTGCTGAAAGTAAATGGTAAATATATCATGATACTTTCACATACTGAAGTGTGCACGAAAAGACTGGACAAAACCAAACTACTGATACGTGGAAAACCAGACCTAACAATGAGGGGAATAAGGCAGATCCAAGAATCTATACATTGTAGAAGTTCATTCATATCAAGTTCAAAAATAGACAAAATGTCTACTTGGTCAATGTCAGAATAGTGACTATTCTTATATATTGACAATGAGAGGGGCCAGGGACCATTGAGGGTGCTGGAAAGATAGTACATATTAATTTCATTTGTGGGATTATAAACAAGTAAAAAGTTGTGTAGCTATGCATTGAGAACTCACGCACTTCCCTCCAGAAAACAAAACAACAACAACAAACCGCCACAAGGACCCATAAAACATCAACAAAGACAATCAATGTGAAAAAAATATTAGGAAGGGAAGTACGGTCAAGGTGGCCAGCTGCTCACAAACATCTATGCTTCCTCTTTATTTCTGGCATAGCTATACTATTTTTCCCAGTTTCTCTCTCAGTTCAGCTCAGTGGAATTTAAGCAGATTGGTAAACACTATTTCTGGGCTATGTCCATGAAGACTTCATGCCTGGGTATGGCTCCTTCATGCTCATCAGGCCTCCTGGCTACAGGAAACATGCAAATCACATGCTAAAGAAGGCACAGGTTTTGTTGAATCTCTGAATGGCTCTGAGGAGAAGGCCTACAAGTTGTTCAGGACATCATATTGCTTTTGAGTAAGAAACTATATTTGAGCCATTATACATTTTTACTTGCCCCCCTTTTTTGCTGATACATAATATTTGTTCACTTTTATGGTGTAGTGTTACATGCATAGGATGTGGAATGATCAAGCCAGAGTGCTTAGGTTATTGATTACTTTGAGTATTTATCATTTCTGTATGTGGTGAACATTCAAGTCCTCTCTTCTAGCCATTTTGAAATACCCAAAACGTTGTTGTTAACTATTGTCACCTTACTCTGCTATGAAACTTACATACGCTGAAACTTACTCTTCCTACTAATTTATATTGTTTACCAATTATGTTTATGCTCATTAACTAAGCTCTCCTCATTCTGTCCTTGTCCCTCACAACTTTCCTAGCCTCTGGTAATTATCGTTCTTTCTTTACCTCCACAAGATCAAATGTTTTTAGCTTCCGTATATGAGTAAGAATGTTAGACATTTGCCTTTTTGTTCCTGGCTTATTTCAGTGTAATTACCTCCAGTTCCATGTATGTTGCTCCAAATGACATGATTCCACTATATTTTATGATGAGTACTATTGTATTGTGTATATACAATGTTATTTATCCATTCATCTGTTGATGGACATTTGATTCCCTATCTTTGCTAGTGTAAATAAACATGGGGTCAGATATCACTTCAATATAATGATTTCCTTTTCTTTAAATAAACATCTAGTAGGATTTCTGAATCATGTGGAAGTCCTTAGTTTTTTGAGAAATCTCGATACTGTTTTCCATGATGTTTTTATTAATTTACATCTCCACCAACCGTGTATAAGAGCTCCTTTTTTTCTACATCTCATCAGCAATTGCGGTAAGATGATGTCTTATTATTGTGTTTTTGATTTGCACCATGATTAGTGATTAGTGATGATTAGCATTTTCTCATATAGCTGCTGGTCATCTGTAAGTCTTCTTTTGAGAAGAGTCAAAGTAGGTGCTGTTGAATGTTGAAGTTCCCTCTTATATATTCTGGAAATTAATCCCTGTCTAATGAGTAATTTGGAAATATTCTATCTAAGGGTTGTTTCTTCACTTTTATTTCTTTTGCTGTACAGAAGCTTTTTAATTTAATATTGTCCCATTTGTCTATTTTTGGTTTTGTTGCCTGTGCTTTTAAGGTTTTACCAGTAAAACTTTGCCTAGATCAATGTCCTGAAGCATTCATGCTGTTTTCTTCTAGTAATTTTACCCTTTCAATTCTGCCATTTAGGTCTTTGATTCATTTTGAGTTGACTTTTATAGTGGGCTAGAGGTGAGGGTCTAGTTTCATTCTTTTGCATATGGTTATCCAGTTTTTACAATACCATTTATTGAAAAGGGTGTCCATTCCCCAGTGAATTAATATATTCTCAACACTTTTATTAAAAATCAGTTGACTATAAATATGTGGATTCATTTCTGGATTTTCTATTCTGTTTCCTTGGTCTATGTGTCTGCTTTTATACCAATACTGTGTAGTTTTGGTTACTATGGCCTTGTAATATACTTTGAAGTCAGGTAGTATGATACCTCCAGGTTTATTCTTTTTGCTCAACTTTGCTCTGGGTATTTGGGCTCTTTTTTTGGTTCCATATAAATTTTAAGATTGTTTTTCTGTGAAAAATAGCCTTAGTATTTCTATAAAGAATATAGTAAATCAATAGATTGCTTTGGGTACAATGGCTGTTTTAATGATACTAATTCATCAATCCATGAGCATGGGATGTCTTTTCATTTTTTTTTTCATCCTTTTAAATTTCTTTCATCAATGTTTTGTAGTTTTTCTTGTAGAGCTCTTTCACGACCTTGGTTAAATTTATTCCTATGTCTTTGTTTGTTTGTTTGTTTGTTTGTTTTTTATAGTATTGTGAATGGGATTGCCTTCTTTTTAGCTAGTTCATTACTAGAATATAGAAATGCAATTCATTTTTCTGTGTTGCTTTTGTATCCAGCAACTTTACTGAATTTATTTATAGAATCCAGGAGTTAATTTGTGAAGAAGGTTTGCCTAGATATATATAAGATCATGTCATTAGTTAGGAGGGACATTTTGACTTCCTCTTTTCTAACATGGATGCCTTTTATTTCTTTCTCTTGCCTAATACTTTTATTTTGCTGTTTTTAGTAACTTCTCTGTCTTTCACTTTAGATAGTTTGACTAAAACACATGAATGCCATGGAGAAGAACTTTTTGCATTGTATTTGTTCATGTATCTTTCAACTTTCTGTTTCTGGACATATAAGCCTCTTTCTAGATTTGGGAAGGTTTTATCTAATATCTTGTTAAATGAGTTAAATAGAAAAAACCCTTTGTTTTCTCTTTGCACCATGGGACACTGATAATTCTAATATTTAGTTGCTTTATGTTGTCCCAAATGTTACTAAGGCTAGGCTCATTCTTTTGTATTTATTTTTGTCTGGCTGGATTAAGCTCTGAGATTCTATCTTCTAATTGATTTGGACTATTTTTTGAAGCTTTCAAATGTATTTTATATTTCATTCAATGAATTCTTCAGTTCCAAAATTTCTGTTTGGTTCTTTTCAAATGCATCTATCTCCTTGGCAAATTTCTTATTCATATTCTGAATTGTCTGCTTGTTTTTCAGAATTCTTTGTGTGTGTGTATTTTATTGTTGAGGATTCATTTAGGGCACAAAGAACTAGGTTACATTGATTGCAGTTGTTAGGTAAAGTCCCTCTTATAATTGTGTCCTGTAGAGTGTCACAAACTATAAACTCCCCCTTCCCTTTCTGTGTTCTTCCCTTCCACCACTCCCCTCCCTCCTTCCATGGCTCTGCTCTTCCCTTCCCCCACCCCCCACTGTGTATTAGGTCATCAGCTGTCCTCATAAGAGAATTGAGTACATAGGATTCTTGCTTCTCCATTCTTCTGATGCCTTACTAAGAATAATGTGTTCCACTTCCACCCAGGTTAATACAAAGGTTGTAAAGTCTCCATCTTTTTAATGACTGAAAAGTACTTCATGGTATATGTATACAACAGCTTGTTAATCCATTCCTGGGTTGGTGGGCATTTAGGCTGTTTCCACATTTTGGTGATTGTAAGTTGAGCTGTGATAAACAGTCTAGTGCAAGTGTCCTTATGATAAAAGGATTTTTTTCCTTTTGGGTATAGGATTGCAGGATCAAACGAGAGGTCTAGCTTGAGTTCTTTGAGGGTTCTCCATAATTCCTTCCAAAAAGGTTGTATTAGTTTGCAGTCCCATCAAGAGTGTAAAAGTGTTCCTTTCTCTCCACATCTGCACTAGCATCTGCAGTTTTGAGATTTTGTGATGTGGGCCATTCTCACTGGGGTTAAGTGATATCTCAGGGTAGTTTTGATTTGCATTTCTCTAATAATTATGAACAATGAGCCTTTTTTCATAAGTTTGTTAGTCATTCATCTGTCTTCTTTAGAGAAGATTCTATTTATCTCTCTTGTCCATTGATATATGGGATTGTTAGCTTTGTTCATGTGGATGAATTTGAGTTGTCTATAGATCCTAGTTATCAAACTTTTATCTGATTCAAACTATGCAAATATCCTTTCCCATTGTGTAGGTTGTCTATTTGCTTTGGATGTTGTCTCCTTAGCTGTACAGAAGCTTTTCAGTTTAATTAAGTCCCATTTGTTTATCTTTGTTGTTGTTGCAATTGCCACAGCAGTCTTCTTCCTAAAGTCTTTCCCCAGGCTGATATCTTCAAGTGTTTTTCCTATGCTTTTTTTGAGGATTTTTATTGTTTCATGCCTTAAATTTAGGTATTTTAACCACCTTGAGTGGAGAAAGGTGTGGATCCAGTTTTAGTTTTTTACATACGGATATCCAGTTCTCTGAGCACCATTTATTGAATAGAGATTCTTTCCCCCAGCATATGTTCTTGTTTGGTTTATCAAAGATTAGGTGGCTATAAGATGTTAGTTTCATTTCTTGGTTTTCTATTCAATTCCAAATGTCTATGTCTCTATTTTTGTGCCAGTACCATGCTGTTTTGACCACTGTGGCCTTGTAGTACAGACTAAAGTCTTGTATGCTAATGCCCCCAGCTTTGTTTTTATTACTAAGAACTGCCTTAGCTATATGGGTTTCTTCTGGTTCCATACAAAACAAAGAATTATTTTTTCCAAGTCTTGAAAGTACCATGTTGCTATTTTAATAGGGATAGTGTTTAATGTGTAGATTGCTTTGGGAAGTATAAACATTTTAACAATGTTGATTCTTCCTAGCCATGAGAGTGACAGAATCTCACTTTGTTGCCCTCAGTAGAGTGTCATGGTGTCATAGCTCACAGCAACTTCTAACTCTTGAGCTCAAGCAATTCTCTTGCCTCAGCCTCCTAAGTAGCTAGAACTATAGGCACCCACCACATTACCTGGCTATTTTTAGAGATGAGGTCTCACTCTGACTCAGGCTGGTCTCAAAACTGTGAGGTCAGGCAATCCATCTGCCTCAGCCTCCCAGAGTGCTAGGGTTAGCCACTGAGTCTGGCCCTCAGAATTCTCTTGTATCTTATAAAGCTTCTTTAAAATCAGTATTATGATTTTTTTTTCCAAGATTCCAAATGTTTTTTTTATTGGAATTTGTTGCTGGAGAATTACCATGTTCCTTTGGAGGTGTCAAACTTTCTTACTTTATCATGTTTCCTGTGTCTGATGTAACAGTTGTTTCTTCCAATATTTTTGAATTTATTTTCATAGGGGAGGAATTTTTCCTAAAGATATAGATATGTTTTATGGTGAGTAGGTTGCTTTGATTTGGGGTGCATTGTAATAGTGTAGTCTCTTATGATGTTTTTGTCTATAAATAATCATATCTGTGATTTCCTCAGTGTCTTGGGATACAGTGTTAGTGGTGGCTGAGGTGAAGTTTTGCTGGAGACTAGGATGCCAAGTGGTCCAGTGTTTGGGTACCAGTGGTGGGCTAAGTATACCTTTTCTTCAGTCCTGGAGTAATGTATGCTAATGCAGGTCCATTCAGGCCAATTCTTGGTCCTCTGGGTGTCTTGATTAGACAGTAGTATTGGCAGTAATGGTGAGGTTATGTGGTCAGGTTCTTGAGCCTCTGGGCAGTGGGTGTGATATGGGTGATGGCAGTATCACTGGTAGAACAACTCACTGGAAACTAAGCAGTCTGTGCTCTTGTTTGTGGTGGCTATGACAATTTGAGTTAGCCTGTCCCGTAGCCTGTTGGTGGTGTATGTGTGTGTCAGCTGTGTTGGTACCAGCAGGTTCAGGCAGCCTAAACTCAGCCCCCAGGAGGAATGTCCAAGTGCCAATCATGGTGGACTGGGCTGGGTGACCCCCAGTCCTCTAGATGGCATGCTTAAGTACTAGAGGGATGGTAATGGGCTGGTACATTTGTCCTTAGGCCACTATGTTGGCTGTGGTAGACAAGGGTAGGGTGGTCCCCAGGCTATTGAAGGAACACTTAGCAGTGGTTGTGCTATGGCTTGGGACTGGAGAGAGCAGAGCCGCTGTCAGCTTCAGGGCATGTGGTTTGCTTACAACTGTGTAGCAGTTCAAATAAGTGGCACAAAGATTTGTCCTCTCCCCTCTCCTTGGCCTGGCAGTGATAGCATAGCATTGACATCAGCCCCAGGATAGGACACAACCCTTAGGGGCTTCATTCTCAGAAAGGCACCAAGGTGCAATCCCTGAGGGTTTGAATCCTGTGGGACTTAGTGTGAATTCCCCCTAGAGTAATGCCTCTGTGCAATCTTTAGGCAACTCCCTCTGTTAGTATTGAGGCCCATGAGGGTCAAGGGGCTTTCCTGTAAGTAGGGTTGTACAAGTCCATGGCAAAAATGTGGAGTCTTGGGGACTGTCACTTTCTTTCTTTGTTTTGTTTTGTTTTGTTTTTGAGATAGTCTCACTTAGTCAGCCTGGGTAGAGTGCTGTGGCATCATGGCTCATAGCAACTTCAAACTCAGGCTCAATCAATCCCCCTGCCTCAGCCTCCCTAGTAGCTATGACTATAGTTGCTCCCCCAATACTCAGCTAGTTTTTCTATTTTTTAAAAAATAGAGATGGGTTTTCACTCTTGCTCTGGCTAGTCTTGAACTCCTGAGCGCAGGTGATCCACCCTCCTCCGTCTCCCAGAGTGCTGGGATTACAGGTGTGAGCCACTATGCCTCTCACTTACCTTTTTCCTGCATCCAGTCAATCCTGGCTGAACAGGCTGAGCGTCTTCCTGCTCCTTCCATCCCTTAGGTGTTTCCTGTCACTTCTCTTTTCTATTACTTTGTTCACCCTTAGATGCCCTATTCAAAGCGTGATTGTCTTGTTTCAGTTTTGGTTCTTCTTTGTGGATGAGGCACGTCAGACAACTGTAGTCAACCATCTCAAGACCCTCATCCCATTAAACATGTTGAGATGTCCTTATTATGGGAACCTGTCTACCCCAAGGATAGTGAAAAGATGATATAAGTACTAGTACTGAAAAAGTTGGTTAGTAAGTAAAAGGGAAAATGTCATTTAGACCCACTTATTATAGTTGTCTCCAAAAGAAATTCCAAATGAATTAAAGGATGTATGAAAATGCTATAGTAAACATAGGAGGCTCAGTGCCTGTGGCTTAAGTGGCTAAGGTGCCAGCCACATACACTCAAGGTGATGGGTTTGAATCCAGCCCCAGCCCGCCAAACAACAATAATGGCTGCAACCAAAAAAAAAAAAAAATAGCTGGGTGTTGTGGCAGGTGCCTGTGGTCCCAGCTACTTGGGAGGCTGAGGCAGGAGACTTGCTTGAGCCCAAGAGTTGGAGGTTGCTCTGAGCAGTGAAGCCGTGGCACTCTACCCAGGGGACAGCTTGAGGCTCTGTCTCAAAAAAAAATAAAAATAGGAAAAATATAGCTTATTACTGAACTGAATAGCTTATTACTGAACAACAATGATTTCCTACAATAAAAAAAAGTTACAAGGAAAAGGTTACTAACTATACATAAACATGAACATTTCTGTAAGTCAAAACCTCTAAACAATATTAAAATACTATACAAGTAACTGGAGGAATAAAGGATGAACTTTTGCTATCATTTTTATGATAATATTCACATACACAACAAAGTTGAAGTATATAGAAAACACCTGAATACCAACTAAATTTTTATTGTTAATGTTTTAGTATATTTGCTTTATCATATTCCTATCTAGCCAAGTCTTTATCATCTATTAATCCATAAAATATTTTGTGTATTAAAAAGCTATAGACATTAATAAGATTCTTCCTAAATATTTCAGTTCATTATATGCAGTTTTCCTTTTGATGTAAATATACAATAAAAATTGTGTGTTCATTCACTGAGTTCTAACAAGTTTATGCAACTTGAATAGTAACAAGATATAGAATATTATCAACTTAGAACTTACTCATATCCCTTCTCATTCCATCCTTGTTTCCTCAAGATAACCATTGTTCAGATCTTTTCCTTGATGGAATGATTTCATATATTTTATGATTTCATGTGAATGAAACCATAAAGTATGAGTATATTTTTTCACTTAGTATATCACTTATATTCTTCCATGTTGTTTTATTGTAGTTCACTCCTTCTTACTTAATATTCTGTATCATAATTTGTTTACCTATTCTTTTTTTAAATTTTTTTGTTTTTATTAAATCATAACTGTATACATTGATGCATATATGGGGTTCAGTGTACTGATTTGATATACAATGTGAAATGGTTACATTGAACTGATTAACTCATCCATCACAACTATACTCTTTTCTTAATAGTTTTGAAATGTACCATTGCATCATGCACATTAGGTGAGATCCTCCCAAATACCCTCCCACCTCTTGCCTCCTCCCTCCTCTCTCCTCTCTCTTATCTTCCCTTCAACTTTCTGGACTATAGTTACATTTTACCATTCATATAAATGTGTAAGTGATTATATATTGATTTCATAGTAGTATTGACTACTTTGGATACTTTCTTTTTTCCATTCTTGAAATACTGTACTAAGAAGAATATGTTCCTGCTCCATACAGGTAAACATAAAAGATGTGAAGTCTCCATCCTTTTTATGGCTGCATAGTAGTCCATGGTGTGCATATACCACAATTTGTTAATGCATTCATGGGTTGATGAGCACTTGGGCTATTTCCATGTCTTGGCAGTTATGAATTAGGCTGCAATAAACATTCTGGTGCAAATGTCTTTGTTGTAAAGAATTTTTAATCATCTGGGTATATACCTAGTAGAGGAATTGCAGGATTGAATGATAAGTCTACTTTTAGTTCCTTGGGTATTCTCTAAACTTCTTTCCAAAAGGGTTGTATTAGCTTGCATTCCCACCAGCAGTGAAGAAGTGTTCCCTTCTCTCCACATCCACACCAACATCTGTAGTTTCAGAATTTTGTTATGTGGACTAATCTTGCTGGAGTTAGATGATATCTCAAAGTGGTTTTGATTTTTATTTCTCTCATGATTAAAGATGATGAGTATTTTTTCATGTATCTGTAGGCCATGCACCTGTCTTTATCAGAGAAGTTTCTGTTCAAGTGTCTTGCCCACATAGAAATGGGATTATTTATTCTTTCCTTATTGATTAGTTTGCGTTCCCTGTGGATTCTAGTTATCAGACCTTTCTCAGAAGCATAATATGCAAAAATCTTCTCCCATTCTGAAGGTTGTCTGTTTGCCTTACTTACTGTGCTCTTGGCTGTGCAAAAGCTTTTGAGTTTGATCATATCCCAGTAATGGATTTTTGGTGTTGCTTCAATTGCCCAGGGGAGGGGGGTCTTCCTCATAAAATATTCTCTCAGGCCAATTTCTTCAAGTGTTTTCCCTGCACTCTCTTCTAGTATTGTTATAGTTTCATGTCTTAAGTTAAATCTTTTATCCAGTGGGAATCAATTTTTGTTAATGGTGAAAGGTGGGGGTTGAGTTTCAGTCTTCTGCAGGTCCTCAGTCAATTTGCCCACCACCGTTTGTTAAATAGGGAGTCTTCCCCCAACTGAATGTTTTGGATAGGCTTGTCAAGGATCAAACAACAATAAGCAGCTGGGTTCATCTCTTGGTTCTCTATTCTGTTCCATACATCTACCTCTCTGTTTTTGTGCCAGTATCATGCTGTTTTGATCACTATCGATTTATAGTATAGTCTGAAGTCTAGTAATGTGATACCTCCTGATTTCTTTTTATTTCTGAGTAATGTATTGGCTATTTGAGTTTTTTCTACTTCCATATAAAACAAAGCACTATTTTTTCAGGCTCTTTAAAGTATGACAATGGTTCTTTAATAGGGATTGCATTAAATCTACATTGCTTTGGGTAGTATGGACATATTAACAATGATGATTCTTCCCAGCCATGAGCATGGTATGTTTTTCCATTTGTTAACATCTTCAGCTATTTATTTTCTCTTTATAGAGTTTCATAGTCCTCTTCATAGAGATCTTTCATGTTGTTAGGTAAATTCCAGATATTTCATCTTATTTGGCACTACTATAAAAGGAATAGAGTCCTTGACTATATTTTCATCTTGATTATTGTTGGCATATATAACTGATTTGTAAGTATTGATTTTGTATCCTGTGATGCTGCTATATTCCTTGATTATATCTAAGAGTTTTGAGTCCCCGGGATTTTCCAGGTATAGGATCATATTGTCTTCAAAGAGTGAGAGTTTGATTTCCTCTGACCCTGTTTGGATACCCTTGATCTCCTTCTCTTGCCTGATTGTGATGTCTCAGACTTCCATTACTATGTTGAATAGCAGCGGAGACAGGGGGCATCCTTGCCTAATTCCTAATCTGAGTGGAAATGTTTTCAATTTTACTCCATTCAATATGATATTGGCTGAGTGTTTGCTGTAGATAGCCTCTATCAGTTTAAGAAATGTCCTATCTTTGCCTATTTTCATGATAAGGGTTCTTATCACAAAAGGATGCTGGATATTATCAAAAGCTTTTTCTGCATCAATTGAGAGAATCGTATGGTCTTTGTTTTTTATTTTATTTATGTGATGTATTTATAGATTTGCATATGTTGAACCAACCCTCTAACCCTGGAATAAAACCAACTTGATCATGTTGTATATGTTTTTGATGTTTTGTTGAATTCTGTTTGCTAAGATCTTATTGAATGTTTTTGCATCAATATTCATTAATGATATTGGTCTATAATTTTCTTTCTTTGTTGGGTCCTTTCCTGGTTTGGGGAGCAGGGTGATATTTACTTTATAGAATGTGTTTGGAAGTATTTCTTCTTTTCCTATGCTTTAGAAAAGGTTCTCTAATATAGGTACTAGTTCCTCCTGAAAGGTTTGATAGAATTCAGATGTGAAGCCATCTGGTTCTGGACTTTTCTTTTGGGGGAGATTTCTTATTGTTGATGCTATTTCAGTGGTTGATATAGGTCTATTTAAGATTTCTAATTCTTTCTGGGTGAGTCCAGGAAGGTGGAGTGCTTCCAGATATTGGTCCATTTCCTTCAGATTTTCATATTTCTGGGAATATTGTTTTTTATAGTAATGATTGAGGATAGTTTTGAATTTCTGAGCTGTCTATTGTTATTTCTCCTGTATTGTTTCAGGTATATGATATTAGAGATTTTACTTTTCTGTTTCTAGTTAGGTTGGCCAGAGGTTTATAAATTTTATTAATCTTTTCAAAAAACTGATTTTTTGTTTTGTTGATCTTTTGAATGATTCTTTTGTTGTAAATTTCATTTAATTTTGTCCTGATTTTGGTTATTTCTTTTTTTCTTTTGGGTTTGAGGTTGGAATGTTCTTCCTTTTCCAGTTGCTTGAAATTATTCATTAAGTTGTTGGCTTTCCCTCTGGTTTGTTTGTTTGTTTTTTTTTTTTTTTTGATGAAGACTTCCAATGCTATAAATTTCCCTCTTGGGACTGCCTTTGCAGTATCCTACAGGTTTTGATAATTTGTGTCTTAATTATCATTTTATTACAAAAATTTGGTGATTTCCTTCTTAATCTCATCTTGGACCCAGCTATCATTCAGCCTAAGATTATTTAGTTTCCATGAATGCGAATATGAAGAGTCCTACTGCTGTTGAGTTCAACTTTTATTTCATGGTAGTCTGAGAAGATACAAGGAATAATTTCTATTCTTTTAAATTTGTTGAGGTTAGATTTGAGTCCTAAGGTATGGTCAATTTTGGAGGATCCATGGGTTGATGGGAAGAATATATTCAGTTTTATTTGTATGAAATGTTCTGTAGAGGTCTGTTAAGTACATTTGTTCTAGGGTCAGGTTTAAGTCTAATATTTCTTTGTTTAGTTTCTTCTTGGAGGATCTATCCAGGACTGCCAAAGAGGTGTTAAAATCTCCAACTATTATAGTGCAGGAAGATATCAAGTTGTTCATCTCCATTAGGGTTTGCTTTATAAATTGAGCAGCATTCTGGTAGGGTGCATAAATATTAATTATGGAAATCTCTTTTCCTGTTTCCCTTGACAAATATGCAGTGACCATCCTTATCTTTA
This sequence comes from Galago senegalensis, assembly GCA_963575145.1. Taxonomy (NCBI): domain Eukaryota; kingdom Metazoa; phylum Chordata; class Mammalia; order Primates; family Galagidae; genus Galago; species Galago senegalensis. The sequence continues at coordinate 4,143 of CAUYTI010043558.1, read as the reverse complement.
TTTTTGTTCATTTATAGCCAAATAACCCCTTCGTGTCCTTTGTTAGGACAAAAAGCAAATAAAATTGTAACCCCTGCTTTTTTCTGGTTTCCATTTGCCTGTATTATAGAAGTCCATCTCTTCACCCTAAGTCTATTTTTATCCTTTAATATGAGATTCTTGTATGCAGCAGATATCTGGTCTGAGTTTATATGTCTAGTCAACCAACCTGTGTCTCTTTAGAGGACAATTTAAACCATTCACATTGAGAGAATTCATAAGTCTAGTAGTATTTTGGGTGTCATGTTTTTCAAAAATCCAGTGGATGTTTTTAGTCCTTTCACCACTGTGGAAGTTGGATTTTGTTCAAAAATTTCTGAATGAGTTTACTTTGATGGTAGACCATTGTGTTATGGCAAATTTCTTCAACATGTGTATATCACTAAAGTATTTGATTTTTCCATCATGAATGAAATCAGTTTAACTGGATACAGGATCCTAGACCAAAAGCCCTTTTGTTTTAGGAGATTGAAGGTCGATGACCATACTTTTTTGGCTTGAAAAATTTTAGGGCTGAGAGATCTTCAGTCATCCTGACATTTCTCTCTTTGTAGGTAATGCTTTTCTTACATCTGGCTGCTTGCAGAATTTTCTCCTTCATCTTAATTTTGGCAAAGTCTAGGAGATGCTTTATTTGGACTGAGTGTTCCTGGGGTTCTGAAATTGTCTACTATCTAAATTTCTTTATCTCTTACAATGCTTGGGAAATTCTTCTCCATAATCTCTTGGAGTAGAGCATCTGTACCTTTAGGACCATCTTCTTCTTCAGGAATTCTTATAAGATGAATTTTTGATCTTCTAGAGTGATCCCAGAACTCTCTTAGGGAATGATCAGTTTTTACTATCCATTTGTCTGCCTCTTTGAGTATCTGGGAATGTTAAAAAACTTTGTCTTCAATTTCAGAGATCCTTTCTTCTGTCTGGTCAACTCTATTATGAGGGATTCTACTGTATTTCAGAGTTCCTCGAATAATTTTATTTCCTTGAGCTCTGCTATCTCTTTTCTCATTATGTCCATATCTTTGGTGACTTTGTCTTTGAATTCATTAATTTCTTGAGACAACTTCAGAACTACTCTTTTGATTTCAATTTCTAACTTTTCTTCCATTTTATTCATCTTATTTGCCATCCATATTCTAAATTCTATTTCTGACATATCAGCCATTTGTCTATGCATGGCATCTTCAGCTGAATCTCTTTTATCATTCCTTGGGGTGTGTGTGTGGTGGAGGGGTGGTGGTGGTGATCTACTCTGGTTATTCATGTTTCCAGAGTTCTTCCATTGGTTCCACCCCATGTTTATTTTCCACCATTTGCTTATTAGAACTGGTAGGGGAGATTTACTTGGGGTTCCCAGGCAATAGAGTTAAGTAGCCCCTTTCCAAAGTGCTAGGCTTTATAATTGTGGCTTATCTCCTACAACCTTACAAAGACCCCTTTCAGAGTTTTGGCCAGAGACTCTGAAGATCTACTTGGTGAGCTAGTGCAAGCTGGCTCTGTTTTGAAATCAGCCAGCCTCTACCCTATCCTACGAAGCCACAGTATTAGGTTTAAGTCTCAGCTGTGGAGAGATACAGCCACCTGTGGCACCCTGCCCCCACCATTCAGTTATTTTCTGCCACAGCACTTCCACAGTCAACCTCAGAGGGTCTCCAGGTGGATAGTCCCAGACACAAGTTCCAATCAAATTGTCTCAGTCAGTACAAACCCTGCTTAACAGAGGGGGATCAAAGGGTCTCCAACAGCTCAATTGGAGCCAGGGGTTCACAACCCCTCCCAACAGACTCAGTCCACACTAGTGTCTGCTTCTCTGCTCGCCATCCTGTTGGAGCCAGGGACCATGCTCCCTGCCTCCTGTCTCAGTCCACAACTGGAGGCTTGCCAGCTCTGATAGAGTCAGGGGATTGCCCTTGCTCTCAGGTCTCGATCCACACTGGCAAGCCTCTGCTCTCTGGCCCAATTAGAGCTAGGGACCAGCTCTACTGGTCCTATGAACCAGTCTGGAGCTATGGACTCAGTCATATGGACCACTGGAGCTATGGACTCAGTCCACTCTTCTGCTTGCAGGCACTATCAGAGTTGTGGTTTTGCACCCCCTCCCAGAAGACACAGCCTGAAACATGGGACATCACCACCACTGGCCTGGCTAAGTTATAACCAGGGGACTGCTCCTTCTCCTGCTGAGTGTCTCTTTCTTCCCACACTCTCTTTCTTCTCTAGTCACAGATTTTGTCCTGATGTTCAGGGGTCTACACTGTGCCCAGATCTCTCAAGACCAAACACCCTGTGCTCTTTAGGGGGCAAAATTTCAGACTCCCATGGAGCAAGGAAGTGTAGATTGTGAGTTTGAAATCATGAGGGGAAATATTTGTTCAATTTTATGCCAGGTGGGGTGGTGTCTAGGTTCACAAGTGGGACCTCCTGGGAGAAAGAGACCTAGTGTTTAGTGGACCTCTACAGTGCAGTAAAATGAGAAGTCTTTTGTTCCCTGCTCACTTGTAGAGAGCCCTCAGTGGGCCTCCCACTTGAGGCAGGGGTTTCATGTTCTCTAGTTGATAGGCTTTTTACCTGCAACTTGTTTTCTTGAATGCTCTTCCTTGGAGTCAAAGCTTGCCACACTTCTTTCTTGGCTCAGCTCCCTACCTTTGGCTTCATAGAGTCCAATTCTGTCCAGTTTTTCTCACTTTGGTCAGGAGCCTCTGCTGAGGGTTTCTTCTAGTCAGCCATCTTCCCAGAATTCCTTGTTTACCTATTTTATTGATACCTGGGCTGTTTCCATTTTTCAGTTATTACAAACTACGATAAACACTTTATTATTATTATTATTATTATTTTATTAAATGATAGCTGTGTACAAAAGCACAGTAAGTAGGGCATGCAGACAGCCCTCAGAGTGGGAGAAAATATTCGCAAGCTCCAAGAGACTTTCTTTTTTAAAGTCTGAAATCTTCTTTCTAAATCTTGTAATACTTTTTACCTAATGGTTGAATTTCAAAAATTTCTCTTTTTCAGAGAAATTTTACACTTTTTTACATAGTGGTACATCCATTCTTAAAATATATGACATCTTTTCCAGGGTCACTGCCCTGTCTATCATCATCATCATCACCAGATGTCTGGTGGTCACTTTTGAATTTTTGATTTGTTATATATTCATCTTAACTTAATTGTTCTGTACAATGTTAAATAATAACTTGAAACAATTCTCTTAAAATCTTGGTTCTTACAGTAGCACCAGTTGAAGTTAATAAATAAAGTAATAAAATCTTAAATAAAGCAACATACTATTTTTCCAGGGATAGAGAGTTCCCCATATACTATTTGCTTGTTTATTTCTGAACTGATTCTTCCTTTATGTTTGCCAGGAGTCCTGCTTTCTCTAGAGCAGTGAAACTCTCCTGAATTTCAGTTATAATCTTTTTCTTTAAACTTCCAAACTTCTTCCTATTAGGATCTTCACAGGCAGGGAAGCCTGTCAAAGTCAAGTCGCTATAAAACTAATTAGATCACCAGAGAACTTTGGTAGTGCCCGCTAGTTTCTCTGGCCCTGGAGTTTATTGTGCATTCTCCTATATAGGCTCCTCTGGATGAATTTCCTCCTCCTCATGCACCAGCGGTGGAGGGGGAGGGAGCCATTCCCTGGCAGAAGCTGAAGCATCTGAATAGGACTGAAATGGCTCCAGGGCCATATATACCTGATAATAGGCACCTCAAACATTTTTATTTATAAATTCCCTCTTTGGTGAGCCCTCCTAAAAGCTCTGCCAACTTTCTCCCAAACCTTTAAATTAAGCTAAATTTTTCTCTTAGGTGTAAATCAATGATAATCTTTCATTGCTACCCAAAACAGTTTTCTTAATATGCGAGCAGATGCTGTAATATTTATGGTAGCAATTAAAGTTTTAAAATAAGCGACTTATTGATCCTTTAAAGTAGAAGTTTGCTATTATTCCCCATCTCTCCTTCTTCCCGAGAGTCGCACGTACTACGCGTGCCCAGCTCCACTCGGGTTCCAGAAGTCCGATGTCCTACCTCAAGCAGTTTCCGCAAAGGGCTCCGCGTGCGGTCCGAATGAAGGCGGCCGTCCCCCACTCGGCGTCTGTT
>CAUYTI010043557.1:0-11438 GCA_963575145.1 Galago senegalensis | reverse complement strand
GCAGTATAGGTCTGATAGCATAATTCTTCCTGCTTTGATTTTACTTCTGAGTAATATCCTTGCTATTCAAGGTATTTTCTAATTCCATATAAAATGAAGTATTATTTTTTTCAAGATCTTTAAAGTATGACAGTGGAGCTTAATAGACATTACATTAAAATTGTATATTGCTTTGGGTAGTATGGACATTTTAACAATGTTGATTCTTCTGAGCCATGAGCATGGTATGTTTTTCCATTTGTTAACATCTTCAACTATTTCTTTTCTTAGAGTTTCATAATTCTCTTTATAGAGGTCTTTCACGTCCTTTGTTAGGTAAGCTCCCAAATATTTCATCTTCTTTGGCACTACTGTGAACAAAATAGAGTCCTTGACTGTTTTTTCAGCTTGACTATTATTGGTATGAGGTTGCTGTGAGCTAAGACACCTTGCCATTGTACTCAAGGCAACAGCAAGAGACTCCTGTGTAAAAAAAAAAAAAAGAAAGAAAGAAAGAAAGAAAGAAAGAAAGAAAGAAAGAAAGAAAGAAAAAACAGGAAGAAAGAAAGAAAAAATAAAAAATTCTCAGTGTTACCAATCATCAGGGAAATGGAAATTAAAACCACAATGAGATATTACCTTCCCCTGTTAAAATGGCTTTTATTAAAAAGTCCAAAAGCAACAGATGCTGGTGTGGATGCAGGAAGAAAGGAGCACTTATACACTGTTGGTGAGACTATAAATTATTGTAATCTCTGTAGAAAACAGTGTTGAGTTTTCACAAAGAACTAAATGAAGACCTACAATTTTATCAAGCAGTCTCTCTACTGGGCATCTATCTGAAGGAAAATAAGTCATCTTATCTGCACTCAAATATTTCAGAGCACAATTTACAATTGCAAAGAAGCAGAATCAAGTCAACTGCCCCTCAATTTATGAGTGGATTAACAAAATGTGGTATATATATACCAAGAAATACTACTCTACTATAAAAAATGATTAATGCCTTTGCAACAATTTGGATGGAATTGGAGACAATTATTCTAAGTCAAGTATTCCAAGTGGGAAAAATGAACACTACATGTGCTTGTTATTAAACTAGAACTAACCCTTTTACAGAGAGGAATGTAAAACTCAGTGGAAATCAAGCAGAGAAGAGGGAGGAAGAAGGAGAGAGGCAAAAACCTACCTAAAGGGCACAACAAACACTATTCTGGTGATGGGTACACTTATAGCTATGACTCAAACTTTATAGAAGTGAGCCATGTAGCCAAAATCTACTTAATACTTTGAAATAAAACAAACTAAATCTGGCAGGCTCATTGAGGGCTTTTGTCTTATGTTAATTATTATTGTGCCTTTGTATGATTGTATTATTGACAAATTTTTATTTTACAGTAACTTGTGTCAATTCATTCATTCATTTTTAACCCATTTATTTCAGTTTAGTATCACAGGTGGCAGGAGCCCCTATCCTGGCAGCTCAAGGATATAAGACAGGAATTCACTCTGGCCAGGTGGTCACCCCCTTTCAGAATACACTCACAGATACACCCACACTCACTCAGACTGGGATCATGTAAATACACCAATTATTTTAGTAGGAACACCTTGGGGTTGGACAGGAAACTATGCAAACAATGGGATGATAGGCAAATTCAACACTAACATTGGCCCCAGTTGGGAATTGATTTTTTTTTCTTATCAGTGTTATAACAAAATGAACAAAACTGTTCTATTACAGGATCTACTGTATTTGTTCAACAAGGATTTAAAGACTCTTATTATGTATTAGGCACAAAACTCCGAAATGGGAACAGAAAGATTTATAAACTAATTTCCTCTATATCAAGAGCTCTCAATCTTGTTGGACACTCTGAATGCAAACCAGTAATGATAATTCAAAGAACTAAATGCATTAGAACTTCTGTAAGTTGAACACTCAAGAGATTGTAAACAAACTAGTCAATATACAGAAGTGGTCAGCATAAGGAACTTCCATTGAGTACATATGAAGCATAACCTAATGAAAATTAGGTCAACTTAAGAGTTGCTCAGTATAGGGAGGGATCAACTGTGGAGGTTCCACTGTTAGAATGGTAATGGTCAACACTACAAGCTTTATGAGTCATTAGTACAGCTTAAGAGTTTTGAAAAGACTTAGACGTGAACTTGAAGCAAGATCTAAAACAGCAGTTTTCAACCTGTGGGTCACGACCCCTTTGGGGGTCAAATGACCCTTTCACAGGGGTCGCCTAAATACATCCTGCATATCAGACATTTACATTATGATTCATAACAGTAGTAAAATTATAGTTATGGAGTAGCAACCAAAATAATTTTATGATTGGGGGTCACCACAACATGAGGAACTGTATTAGAGTCGTAGTATTAGGAAGGTTGAGAACCACTGATCTAAAAGATGAGTAAGAATTTGCCAAGTGAAGAAGTTGTGAGAATAGTTCAACAGAAAGATGAGAAGGGAAGATGGTGGTGAAATAGAGGCATTTCATTAAATGAGTAAATGAGGCATTTCCCTCATTAAGGGCAGAGAGAAAAATAGATGCAAAGGCACGGGAAAATGAGAAAGTTTAATATTTTAAAATAAATTGAGGTGGTTAGAGTAGGGGTGTGTTATAGAAAATCCACAGAGAAGAGTAGCCATGAAGACTGGAAAAGATTGTAAAGACCCCTACCACCCACATGCCACGCAGTTAGAACTTCAGCCCTTGAGCAACACATATGCCATTGATCTTCTTTAAAAAGTGTAGTGAGATAACCGAATTTTTGTCTTAGAAAGACAACTCTGGCCGTGTTAGGAAGATTGTGCAGGGAGCAAGGAAGGAAGGAAGACACCATTTATTAAGTGAGATCTAGGTGCCAGAATATTTATGAAGGGCTTTCACAGATGTATTGAAGTTTTGCTTCACTAAATCGTTGCAATAACTACCCAAAACAACCATTAGTGTGCTCATTTAACAGATAAAAAATCTGATGTTTAAAATTGGAAAGAGAAGACGCAAACTTGAGAGTTACAATTCCATGTGATATAAAAAGAAATAGGCCTAAAAAATAGAAGAGGCTGATAGGAAGGGAAGGAGGGCAGGAATACAGCATCCTGGAGGAAGATTCAGAAGGCATACTTGATAGTATGGCCATGGGTTGGATGAGACATGAGGAAGAGAAATAGTGGTAGTGACAGAGTGAATTCAAAGTCCCTAGAGAATTGAAAAGCCTGGGACTCATAGAAACATTTTTCCTGCAATGGTTTTTAAATGCCTCTATTTCTTCTACTACCACTGTCTTGAAATCCATAGTTATATATACATTTCCTGTAAGATGCAAAATGAAGTTTTAGAGACTTCTGTCTTTAGTGTATCCCCTCAGAAGTTGGCTGCTATACCAAAAAGAACCCAGATACTCAGTTTAAAGACAGTTGCTTGACTTTCTATTCAGTTGTATTGGGCAGATTTCTGCTATAAAGTGCTCAGAGGAATTTGGAAGCTGATACGTAAGTGCAAAGAACTGTATCAGATGGGAGACACCACCCAGACTCTTGGCAAGCCAAAATTCACTTGGAACCAATTAGTGGCTCAAGAGACTGATATCATAGAGGATCAAAGTGTTCATTGGGAAGTGATTTGGGGAGCAGGGGCCACCAGTGACTTCATAGCAACCACATGGTGATTGTGAAACTCTCAGTGCATTTTGCAACATTACACGCGGCAGAGGAACGATTCCAATTCCAGAAAAATCCTGCTGACATCCTCCAAAGCTTCTTTCTTATGTTTCCAAGAACTTCCAGTATCACATATTCTCCTTTCTCTCTCAGGCTTAATTTTTGGTGGTCTGCTCCCTATTATGAAAGTTTTCTCCACAAACTAACACTACTGGTGAATTTAGCTACATGCATGTCCAGCCTTCTGTTTCACAAAAAAATGATCTGGATTAAGGTTATGAAGATAGAGACAAAACTTTATTGCACCTTCACAACCCTTTTGGAGCAGTTCTGACCACTTCCTCTGACCAAAGTCATGAAAGAGAAAATAAGAAGAGAGGATGTGAGTGACACAGGAAGCCAGAGGGGGAGGAGAAGGATGCAGATACCTCAAAGAAACTTTTATCTTGTTAATCTAATGAAGGTCCCTTGTTAATAGCTCTCCTAGAGAGACTAAAATAAAGACTGCTCTTTTATTTTACAGTTTTTATGAAAGATTGTGGCTGTATTTTTATAACTGGTTACCACATACTATCCCTGACATCCGCAATAACCCCTAAAATAATGACATTCTAGAGACTGTGTAGTAAAGAATGGAGGTGTGTGTCTATGTTAGAATAATAGTGCTTTCCAAGGTAAAAAGAAAACCTGCAACTCTTGCTTTGAGTTTTACCTAGGTAGGGAGATGAGATTTGTCATTTCCAAATATGACACTCAAGGAAAGATGAGACCAATGAGCCAATGGAAAGGTGACATCTACACACGGTTCATGCTTGCAGTATCACTATCTCTTAAGATTAAAAATTCAGGCAACTTATTTTGGTACATATTATCACATGCTTTCACAATAGACCCCAAACTTCTTTTGCTCTGCCCTCATCTCCCACTTTCTCTTCAAATTCTCTCTCACCATATTTCAGCCATTCTCTTATTCCACTATGTTAGCTTCTCACTGCTGTTACAACAAATCACCACAAACTTAGAGGCTTAAAACACCACACATTATCTTATCATGCTAACATGAGTCATAAGTCCAACACGAGTCTCACTGGACTAAAACCAAAGTGCTACTGAAGGAAACAGGGCTGACTTTCTAAGGCACTAGGTGTACTAAGTGAAAATGTGAATTCTTCACTTTTCTAGATTCTGGAGTTGGCCTGACTTCTTTGGTTCACAACCCCATTTCTTCTTCTTCAAAGCCAGCAGTAGGGCATTTTCAAATCTCTCTCTAACTCTGAATTTATCCCATTTTCTTCCTTCTTTTATAAGAATGCTTGTAATTTCACTGGGCCAACCCAGAAAATCCAGAGCAATCCTCTCATTTTAAGATCTTTATTAGAACATGGCTATAATGCTCCTTCACCATATAAGGTAACATATTCAATTTGGGAATTAGGTCATGATCATCTTTGTAGGGGGATTTTTATTTTGCCTACTATACCTGAAGAGCACCAAGCATATTCTCACTTTCTTACATTCTCTCAGGGTGAATTCCCTGCCTTTCCTTACTTGTCTACCTAGAGATCACCTACCTTGGCTACGACCTCTTCTCTGTATTTCTCCCTAACTTCATGTTTTTTCCTTGGAGGAATTACTATCCTTGTCTCCCTGACAACATGTTAAATATTGAGTTTATATAACATTTATCACATAGTGTTGTTTTGTTTTATTGTTTATCTGCTTCCTGAAATAGACTGGGAGGTTGTTGAGGTCAAAGTGTATACCTTACTCATTTATTTTTAATTACTAGAGCTTACAGAGTTGTCATTAGTAAACATGGCTTATCTTGAATTTTAAGGTAGACTATTTTTGATCATTAACAACAAAAGACTTTATTGTGTTCTTTCCAATGCTGGTTAAACAACTACCTTCAGTGGTATCCACAAAGGCAATACTTGTACCATAATACCTGAGTTCAAGATTTGGAAGGAGTTTTTATAAAGAAGATTGTTTTTTATGTGATGCTAGGAGAAAGAGTTAGGATTGAAGCATCAACATTATTGAAGGCGTAGCTTTATTCATCATGACCTAGAATTTTCTGGTGAAAAATTCCATATAAGTTAGGAATTATATCTCTTAAAAGAAAGGGCATATTACTGCACTGGGTATAATTAATAGAGAATAGAAATATATCTACCTGGAAGGGCCAAAATGCTCATTAGTGGAATATGGCTAAACCAGTGAAGAACAAACTCTTTCTAATGGTAAGGGAAAATTCAGAAAAATTAAAATATTCATAACTCATATTTTAAAAATACATGCCAAAATTAATATATTCAGAATAATAATAAGGAGATGTGAAATAAGGTGATAAAAGAATTTGTCCCTCTGGTGAAATAGTCTTGATCTAACAAAAATGGAAAGTACTAGAAAAGCTGAAGATAGTAATAGATGGTTCTATAATAACCACACAATAAAGGAAGATTAGATAGGCAGATCATCTATATAAAAGATCAATAGGGAAATAAAAGACTTGGAATACACTGTGGCCATTTAGATCTAACAGACATGCAGAATACTGCACACAATAGCAGAACACACATTGTTCTCAAGTGCACATAGAACTTTTTCTAGGATAGAACATATATTATCAAGTCTCAAGAGATTTAAAAAGATCAGCAGCATACCTAGTATCTTCTCTAATCACAATGGAATAAAGCTAGGTATCAGCAATACAGGGAAAACTGAAAAATTCACAAATATGTAGAAATTAACATCTCAAATAGCCACTATTTGACAATGTTTCAAATAAGAAATTGAAAAGAAAATTAAAAGTATTTTGACATAAATGAAAAATAAAACACAGTATACCAAAACTTCTGAAATAACTGCATATATTAGAGGAGCAAAATCTCAAATCAATAAACTAACTTTACACTTCAAGGGGATAGAGCAACTAAACTTAAGATAGAAGAAGCAAGGAAATAATAATGAGTCAAATATATATGAACAAAATACAGCATAAAAAAATAGGGAGAACCAACAAACCCAAAACTGAATTATTTGAAATTTTTAAGAAAATCAACAAACCTTTAGAAAGGATGAGAATGTAAGAGAGAAGACACAAATAACTAAAAACAGAAACAAAAACAATCTTTATAGAAATAAAAAGGATTATAGTACTACTATGGTAATTGTACACTATTATTATAATTTAGATAACCTAGTAAAAGGGTCAAATTCCTATAAAGATACAAATTATAAAAATTGGCAAAAGAAGAAATAACAAATCTATACAGATATATAACAGGTAAAGACATTGACTAAGTAATCAAAAATGTCTCAAAAAATAAGAGTCTAGGAACAGATGGCTTCACTCAGGAATTCTAGTAAACATTAAAAAAAACCTAACACCAATATTTCACAAACTCTGGGGAAAAAAATAAAAACAAAAGAAGCACTTTTCAACTCATCATGTGACCGTAATAATACCTTAATACCAAAGCCAGACAGAGATATATCAAGGAAATAAAACTAGAGACCAAAATACTTTGAAAATATTAATGCAAACATTTTCAACAAAATACAGAGGAACCTCCATAGTTGACCACCTTCCTATATTGACCACCTCCTTAAGTTGACTTAATTTTCATAGACCAGACATGCACCACATGGACATATCAGTATAGTTGTCCTAGTTCCTCATGTTGACCACCTCTGTTTGCTGACTAGTTTGTTACAGTCTGTTGGTTGGTCAATTTACAGAAATTCTATTGTACTAGCAAATGAAATGTAAATACGTGGATTTTTTTTATTAGTTTTTATTTTTTTATTTCAGATTAATATGAGGGTACAAATTATTAGGTTATGATATTTGCATTTGTTAGGTAAAGTCCCTGTTGTAGTTGTGTCCTGCACACGGGAGGTATGCCATATACCTTTACATTGTGCCCATTAGTGGGATGTAAACACATGCTGAAAAAATTATATGCCGTGAGAAGAAGGGATTTATCCCAAGAATGTAAGAATGATTCAATGTAAGAATATTAATCAGTTTAATGCACCACAATGATAGAACAAATAAAAAAAATAAGACTATATAAACTGACTCAGGAAAAGTATTTGACAAACTCAAAAGATAAAAAAAAAAACCAAAACTCAGAAGACTAGGAAGAGAAGTCATATTTTTTCAGCGTGATGAAGAGGGCTTATGAAAATGTCACAGTTACTATCATACTCAGTTGTGGAAACATGAAAACTTTCTCTCTAACATGATAAATGGCCAACTTCTACCACTGCTACTCAAAAATGTGTTGAAAATTTTAGCTAAAGCAATTAGGCAAGAAAAAGAAGTAAAGACTATCCAAATTAGAAAAAAAAAAGCAAAATTATCTCTATTTGCAGATGACATGATCAACTTAAACACATAAAATTCCAAAGCAAACACCCATACAATTAAAGCTAATAAATTAATTTAGAAAAGTTGTAGGGTGCAAGATTAATACAAATACCAATTGTGTTGCTAGAAACCACCATTGTATAATACAATGTATGAAAAAATAATTCCACTTAAAGTAATATAAAAAATGCATAGGAATAAATTTAACTATGAAGGTGAAGGCCTTTACACTGAGAACTATTAAACATCACTGAAAGAAATTAAAGAATCCCTAAATAAATGATAAGACATTGGTTTCATCTCATGGTTTTCTATTTGGTTCCAAATGTCAGTGACTCTATTTTTATGCCAATACTGTGCTTTCTTGATCACTTTGGCCTTAGAGTATAGTATGTTGCAATATATCACCAGGATGCCAGGTGGCAATGTGGTTATTTTAGGAGACAGCCAGCACAGCCAGCAACCTCTATGGTCCTGATTTTAAACTTAGTTGCCTTTTGTGTTCACCTAATTGTTTTCTCAGCATTCTAACCCTGCCAGATTGGGATCTTAAAGCTCACAAGAATCATTTGGGGAAGGTCTCATAGTGTCCGCTGACTCCAGTTCCCATGTGGTGTGGGAGTCCCTCAGTCTATCCCAAGAGAGGAGTTCTGATCCTGATTGGCAGAATTAAGATGGACATACTTTAGGTCCCTCCTAAGACTTTCTCACAACCTTCCTACAATGGCAGCACCCTATCTGCTGAGACTTTCTCAGTATGGCTGCATTCTCAGCCACCAAACATATGGCAAATCCACTCCAGCTGGCATTCAAATCTGGTTGCTGTATACTATTAGAGTCTGCCCACTCTTCCAAGCTTTCCACTCAATGTTTAGCTTCTCCCAACAATTGAAAACTATAGAAAGGTTTCCTCCAATCCTGGACCTCTGTGGGCAGCCAGCTGATCCCAGCCAGTTGCAATCACTTGCCTAATTTATCAGATTTCCACCACTCCAGATCATATATGCTGTATCTAGCATACCATCTCCTTGCTGTGTTCTCTGAGCTATTACCCCAGATAAGACCCTCATGGGGTTTTCTCTTTTTCCCTAGGAGATCTCATCTGAATGATCCTTCTGGTCTACCATCTTGCTTTGCACCCTAATCATCAAAAATTAAAAAAAATTCTGCATCAGAAAATATCATGTGAATGTGAAAAGAACCACCTACAGAATGTGGAAATTTATTTGCAAATATTATATCTGATAAAGTTCTAATATCTAGAATACATGAAGAACTCTTAAAACTCAACAAGAAAAATACAATTAAAAAATGGGCAAAGGATTTCAATAGAGTTTTTTTTAAAAAAAAGATATGCCTATGGCCAAAAATCTTATGAAGATATTCTCAACATCATTTGTTACTAAAGAAATGCAAACCAAGCCACAAGGTGATAGTACTTCACACCCACAAAAGTGATTATAATCAGAAAAACAAAAATCAACAAGTGTTGGTAAGGATGAAGAAACATTAGAATCTTTCCACATTGCTGTTGGGAATGTAAAATGGTTCAGCCACTCTGTAAAACAGTTTGATGGCACCTTACAAAAATAAACATAGAATTACTATATGATCCAACAATTTAATTTCTATGTAGATAGCCAAAGAATTGAAAACAGATATTAAAAAAATACTTGTACATGCATATTAACAGAACTACTCACAATAGCCAAATGGAGAACTCAACCCAAGTGTCAACTAATAGATGAATGAATAGACAAATTATATGTGCACACACACATGAATATTATTCATCCATAAAAAGTGGTAAAGTATGTTTGCTACAAAATGAGCCACTTTGAAACATGTTAAATCAAAGTAATGAAACACAAATTCACGTGTTGTATGAATCTATTTACATGAAATAGCCAGAGGAGGTAAATATACATAAACAGAAAGTTAATTGGGGGAAGAAAAAAATGATATCTAAGTGTGTGATGGGTTTAGCATTTTATTTTGGAGAGATGAAAATGTTTAGAACTAGATAGACGTGTTGGTTGCACCTGTATTAAATGTCTTTGAATTATTCACTATATATTTTTTAATTTTCTTTAATTTTTATTTTGTTTATTTATTTATTTAGAGACAAAGTTTCATTATGTTGCCTTTGGTAGAGTCCTCCTCAAACTCTTGGGCTTAAGCAATTTTCTTGCCTCAGCCTCCCAAGTAGCTGGGACTACAGTTGTCTGCCACAATGCCCAGCTATTTTTTGGTTGCAGTTGTCATTGTTGTTTAGCTGGCCTGTGCTGGGTTTGAACCCACCAGCCTCGGTGTATGTGTCCAATGCCATAACCACTGTGCTACAGGTGCCAAGTTGAATAATTCACTTTAAAATGGCAAATTTTATGCCGTATGAATTAGATCTTAATTTAAAGATACTTTAAAAAATACTGGATTTCAACAGGTGTTGCAAAAACTTGCATTATAATTAAATGTAGTTAACCATAATTTGTAAAAGTATATTGAGTTCCAGAGAATAAAGATATAATCATACCACTAATATTATCATCCATTTTGTTGCATAGAAAAGTTTAAATATATAGTGAGTTACTATTATTTTGCCAGCACAGGAGAAGGGTTCTTCTTCTTTTGGTAATAGTTCGTTCACTGGCAATATTGGTATCATGGTCACAGTATCAGTAGTTTCAAATTATCCCAAGCCCTGGCTACAGCTGATGTGTTGAGAAGTCTGCAGTTGTTCCACACTAAATCAAAAAAAATCATAATTTAATTCAATTTTAAATTTAAAATGTATATATCTTAGATTATAAAGATATAAAAGATAAGACTGAAAGCCCCCAGCTATGTTTCCCATGATATGGACCACAAAAACAGAGAAAAGGACTTTACAGAGAAAGTGAAGGAGAATTGATACAGGAACACAAAGCAATGAGGAGGAAAGATGATCATGAGGACATCCATGTTTCTGGTTCCAAATGCATCTGTGAGCTTTAGTTCCATAATTGCTTGACATCCTTTTAGGACATTGTCTCTTTAACTTACATTAATAGGTTTTCTGTCTTTAAAATTAAATGAATCACAACCATATTGAACAAGAAAATGAATACTGTGTTATAGACACAAAAATCTTAATACCTTGGCATATTTTAAAGGTATAAATATACCATGCCTTTAATAAACTATATACGTGTATATAGGATTTTAGAGTTTTAGAGTGCATTTTAAAGCATTATCTAATTTTATCCTAATGCCACCTAGAAATAAGTGTTATTATCACCCCCATTTTAAGGATTGGAAAACTGACACCAAGAAAGGCAAAATAATTCGCCCAAGGCAGCAGGAGTAATTTAAAAATTACTTTCTTTATTTAAAAGCAGTTATTTCTAAAAGGTTACTCTGTTA
>CAUYTI010043555.1:0-37903 GCA_963575145.1 Galago senegalensis | reverse complement strand
CTGTCTTGGTGACCATGAGATCACACTGAGAATCAGAATCAGGTCTGGTTCTAACCTGCTGTCTTGGTGACCATGAGATCACACTGAGAATCAGAATCAGGTCTGGTTCTAACCTGCTGTCTTGGTGACTGTCCCAACCATCATTCTTACCTTCTTTGATAGCAGGACACCCAGAAATTATCATGCACATGGTATTTGCTTATCGCAATAATATACTTAATTCTTGTAGTAATATACTTAAGAACACACATAGTAGACACATAAATCTATTTCTGAATCACAAATGAATTACTCATCAGAAACAAATTTATTAACTGGGAACTCACAATGCAATGTAAGATGAGAAAATATAAATGCTCTGGTTTTGGAAGAAACTTCACTTTTAAGGGGAAAGAGAGCTAGTTGAGCGTGAAAGGCTGTGGGGCAGGGCTTACCGGAAGGGTTACTTGTCATGCCCTTTGCAAGTCTGACTACAGTAAAACTTTACATAAAATTGCGTTTCAGAGAAAATAATAGCAATAAAGAATCTTCTTGCACTAAGTGTGCAAATAAATAATTGATGTCATTAGTCAGGGTTTTTTAACTAAACTGAGATAATAAGATATTAATATGGAGTAAGAACAATACTTTGTCAAATCACTGACAGAACAAATTAGTAGTCAGTTACAATATTTCAATTATGTTTTCAAAATTAATGACTCAGTAGTTTATTATTTTAATTTAAATAATTTTAGGAGGCAAAGAATTGTATGTCTGTGATCACTTTCACATTCTGCTCCAATCTTTTAAAACCTTATTTGAAAAATAAAAGCAGGTGATTAAAGAAATAATAGATATTCAAACTGATATAGCTAAAGATGTGGATATAGGTAGTTAGAACACTGTGAAAATGCGGGACATAAAATTCACAGAGTCTGTGTTTTGACTCTGGTTATGACTCTTCTCTAACTTCTGCCCTGCTTCCCCCATGCCACTGTTCTTTTTATTAATCATATTTTATTAATCATTCTTATTATTAATCAGAGCACACTTGCACCAGGATGAGGCCAGCACAAGACCCCTTATCTTCCCTTAGGATGAGCAGAGTCTAACAAAAATATAGAAAAGTAATCCAGCAACTGCAGCAAGTAATTATGAAAGGTGTGCTGATGGAGATGTGCGTGGGTTGTGAGGAGAGAGCGTAGCACCTTTGGGGGTGCTTTCCCCCTCACAGCCGGCTGATTAGCACATCCTTACACTTTATTCATTGATTGCAAATATTCCTACTTATATTTCCGAAGTAATTTTTTTCTTATTATTCATGTTGAGCTAGATTTTGTCAGGCATAACATTTTAATGGATGAATAAATTATCTACAATATCACTCTGTTCATTAGTCAATTAAAATATTTACTATAATTCAGAGTATGAAATATTTACAGACACCATTGAAAATGAAAACATTTATTCAACTACAATTGTAGGAATAAAAGTTGACTATCCCTGGTTACATATTCTGAAATTTGATGGGTTTTGCTTTGGGTTGACTTAATTTTGATTAAAATGTTTTTCAAAATTATTCAATTAACCTTCTACTTGTGATATTGTATATATAAAGTCTTCTTATCAGTTATCAACGTAACATCGAGCAGTATTCAGAAATGAGAATTAATTCTTTGTTTGAAATGCCTGGTAAGTACGTGGTAGGTGGCAAGCTCGTTTATAGATTCTGGGGTGATGGTGGGAAGAATCCAAAGTCCTTTCTGGCAGGGGCTTGCCTTCCATTCAGGGCCAGAGTAGAGAGCGGGAAGGAGGTAAGCTGTTTCATTTAATAGCCGAGATGACTTTATTTGGGGTGACATTATGAAGAGAGTGAAGCGGTGTGACAGGAGGGAGGGAGGGCGACAGGAGTGTGGAGACACTGGGGAATTCAACAGAGCTGGGGGACATGTCTTCCCTATGAAAATCGTATCTTAGTTTTGCTTGTATGACTTGTCTTTTATTTTTTTTACATATGGACATAATACTCATCCCTAATCATATTCAGCATAAGACCTGTAATAAGTATAATATAAATTGAATTATTTTCATAAGTTTTTCATAAGTTTACTTACAACATTCCACTGCAGCTTCCGTTGAGATTGATGGTAAGAGTAGATATAACTGGGGCAGGTTTTTGAGATTAAAGCTTTTAAATCGATATGATAAGATTGACTGAAGCATAAATCAAACATGGAATTCTAGTTACATCAGCATCTTAAATATATTTTGAAAAATCAGACCTCTTGTGGATATTTGAGATCTTTAAACCCAAGTTCCTCACCCTACAAAAAACCACAATGGGACTGAGCAAAGGGCTTGTCCAACGGCAGTTGCTAAAGGTGTCTACAAACTTACCTAGGACTAATCCCAAGCTCAGGGTTCTTTCATCACATAGGATGAAACGCAATCAACTGAGATACTCGGCCAAGGTAAAAACTAATAAATAATTAATAAATATAATGATAAATAAGTACATAAATAAACTAGAGGACCAGAAGGGACAGTCACAGCTGTATTTGAATGTATTTTAATATAAACAATTGGTTTTAGATACATCTTACTTTGGGGAATATAAATATTTTGTCAATGTTTTACAAAAGTAAACTCACAGTATCTTTAAGGAGAGACTCTGGGTTTGTGTGTTGGCTCCTCTCTTTTCCAGTAAGGAGACTTTTAAGGAGCTGTGTGGTTCCTTCCAGCACATTCACTAGTGGTGTACTGTGTGCCAACATGAGAAGCTGGGGGCAGGGACGGGGCATCTTCAGTGTCCTCGCAGACGGCTCTGAGCGGGAGCAGGTGAATGTGGGAAGTGCTTTAGGAAGTGCTATTTCAATGTAGCTCGCTAGTAAAACACACCTGAGTTAACACGCGTGAAATTTCATACAAAGAGTATGCATTTAACACAGGCTGGTTTCCACTTTCTAATGTGTGTTTCTCTGAATATAGTTAAGTATTTACTAAGTGATTTAGCAAATATTACTCAAGCACAAACTGAGTACCACACAGTATTATTCTAGGTAGAGAGAAAAACAAAAATGAACTACATGACTTGGATTTTGATCTTACTTGGCAAATGGTTGGTGACACAAGTTACTGACGTGAAGAAGAAAGATAGAGGTATGTTAAATTTTGATGGACTCTAGAAATAAAATTTGTACTTAGAAATAAAGAAGGGTTAAGTTTCAGTTACACATTTTTTCTTCTGTGCAATACTTTTCATGTAAGGCATTATCCTGGTTGGCTCAGGACTGTCCGGTTCAATCACAAAAGGCCTGGTCCTGAAAGCCTCTCAGTCTCAGACAACCAGGGCAACAGATAACCATCTTCTGTGCAAGGTACATTTATTTTAAAGAGAACATGCACACTGCTAAAATATTTTGAATGCTGTCTATAAACATTAGTAATGTATTTAGCATAATGTAGTTTGCCTAATTTTGAGAAGAAGTTTCTAAAGTCTATATTGAAAATGACTTCAAACCTATTTTAGAGAGTGCATTGGTTCTAAGAAATAAATTACTGCTTTACAACAAAGACATAAGATGCAATCGTATGATTTTTCTAGGCTACTCTCTCTGAGCCTAGAATGAATCGATACTTCTCGATCTACTTCCAACTTTGAGCTTTTGCAACTAAAGCAGCACAGAATGAAAACCAGGGAGAAACAGACTTCTAAAGTTTTTTTTCTTTTTTTCTTAAATTTGGAATTTAGAAAAGGAATTTAGTTATAGCTGTTACTCTGAAGAAAGCTTTCTTCTTACTACAAAGGAGAAGGACGTTCTCTGCAGGTTGCTGGATCTCTGTTTGCACCATTTGCTCACAGTATCTACCAACTCTGAGGACAGAAGAAATTTTAAAACTGTGGCTACTACTTAGCAGTACGTTCTCAGTCCCTCCTGAAAAGATCACCTGTCACGACGTAGTGAGTTTCAGTAAAACCCCAGGAATTGTCATGGGAGAGTTTCAAGATGACAAAATAAAATAATGATAAGCAAAAAGCTTAAATGTAAACTTTTTCTTACAATAGAGGGTGGAAAATAGTACAGATTACAGTACTTACTTGCAGAGACATCTCCAAACTGAACATGACTTCAGAAAAAAAAAAAAACTGTTGCAACAATAAGAGAATTCTGACCTCATTTTCAGGGTAAAGCACATCCTCAAAGCTGCTACGTGACATTCCCTCTGGGTCCAGATTAAAATTAGGGAACACCAGGACACAGACAATCGCTACATACAAAACCCGTTTTATTTAAAGCAATCATTTAAGCTACAAATCAAGGCACTCTGCACACTTGTCTTTAGAACCCAGCGTGTTCAGAGTGTCTGTGGGCTGCACACCTTGCACGCACGTTGGCTTTCCGAGTGCACCTCCTGCTTTGGCAGCCTGTGGTCTTCTGTCCGTCCATCCTTTGTCCAGTGTCTCCATGCCATCACTGTATCGCCATCGCTGTATCACCATCGCTGCCATGGTAAGTAGAAGGCTTGGAAATTTTAGTATCACCTGACTTATAATTTGGTTATATAGCTCTGTAAATATATATTTCAATATAATCATTTTATAAAAATATTAGCTGACTTTGATTGTTTAGCCCATGTCAGGCACTATGATAAACATTATTTTATTAAAAACAGCACTCAAAAGGGGGCAGATTTAAAAAAGACAGAGTTTGCATGTTCTCATGTACATGTGAAAGCTAAAATGAAAACTATTGAACTCCTGGAGATAGAGTGGGTGGTGGTTCCCAGAGACTGGGACGGGTAGCAGGGAGTCGGGCTGAGTGAGGATGGTTGAGGGTGCGAAGTCCAGTTAGACAGATTGAATAATACCTCATATCTGATGGCACAGTGGGTGACTACAGTCGACAATGATTTGTCGTATATTTTAAGATAGTGAAGAGTAGAATTGGGATATTCCTGACACAAAGAAGGATCAAACGCGTGAGGTGGTGGATGTGCCAATTACCCTCATCTGATCAACACGCTCGGCTCGTCTGCGACCGGGTGTCACTCGCACCCCCTAAATATACACAGGTGTTATGAACCCATAATGATAAAAAATAAATGTACAGCTATGATTTAATAAAAAATAAAAATATCAGAAAAAATAAAAAAAAAACTACTTCAAGGCCTATTTTACTGAATGTTCTGTCTTATATGTGAGGAACTGGAGGATTAGAGGGAAGATGTCATTTGCCTCAGACAACTGTAAGTGCTGCTCTGATTTACATGTTAGATGTCAAACAAGCAAACACAGGTAAAACCTCCAACACAGACTTCTACTTATGATTTCAAAACATCTATTATTAGGAAACTAGAGAGTTTAACATGGTTAGAGAACAGTGAACTTACCTCCCAGTCCTTTAACTAAGGAAGAGTGCATCCGTTCCGGGGGAAAATGTCGCAGAAAGCGACAAATCAGCCAGAGTTTCTTCCGAGGTGATGTGAGTGACCACAGAGACTTTTAAATCTTGCCCTTCGATTCTCTAGTAAAATCCTTGGGAGCTTCTCAGCCTGCCTGAGAACAAATGGAGTTTTACATAATAAATAAATATGTAAATATCAACTAGAATACATATTCCTAAAAGCAGCGGAGAGGTAGGCGGCGGATAGATGAAAAATAGAAAGAGACAAGGCTGAATGCCGTGAAGAGTGTCAGTCATCACCGTGTCGCAGGGAGGGAAAAGAGGTCACAAGGTAAATAGCTAAAAACAAGGTCGTGTGCCACAGGAAATGGAAAATTACGGTGTATACCTGGAAAACGCTGAGCACGCAGCCCCGTAAAGCCCGTCCCGGGTGCCGCTTCCTTTACTGTCTAACCTTGACCAAGAACAGCAGTTAAGTTAACTTCAGTTTGTATTCAGTAAGGAAATCAGTTGAGTATAAAACTTATGCGTTATGTGCTTTTTTATATGAAAGTAACACACGCTTTCCAGAGGGCGCGTGTGTGCTGAATCGTCTCCTCACAACCCCCCCCCCCCCCAGCATTTCTAAAGCAGCTTAGACTCGGCCACCTTGATACCCCAGTTATTCCTTCTGTCCAATTTCAGTTACTCTCACAGAATTACTCTTATACCGGAGTGCATAGGATGCAAAATTCTCATATATTTTATTGCCTTTTTCTTATTTAGTATACATGAGCAATAACAACTGCCCTTCTGAAATATATTTTATTCCGTGCAGTTCCGACCAGATACACCCAAGTGTCACTGTCCCCGCGTGGCCGTGCTGCCTTTGCTGTTGGCTTCAGTGTGGCCCTTCCGTAACTGTCCTTCCAGGGGCTTCTTATACACGACCCCCCGTCATTTTTATGCTCTGTGTGTGCGGGTCCCTTCTCCCAGGAGCCTCCTTATACTTAGAGCTCGTTCCCTCTGCTGTCTGGCTAGTTTTTCTGTAGGGACGATTGTTGCCTATCTGTGTGGAATCCATCTCTCCTCCAGGAATTTCTAAGCCCTCACAAAGCTGCAATCTGTTGTGTCTGTGCCTCAAGCTAAGTTTCTGCTCTGAGGTCCCTCCACGCCTGGGCCTCAGTGAGGTGCAAGTGGCATCATGAACTCTGACCACATTTTAAGGCAAACGGACTGTGCTTTCAATTCTCAAGGTGACAGCGGCTGGGAGACTTCTCACTAGTGTGAGAAAAGCAAATGAATAGAAGGTTGCTGGCATCAAAACACCGCTCCTCAAAGGTGAAGAGAACTTGTTGTACATGGTTTCTGCCCTCTGGGGAATCATGCTGATCAGAAAGCATCATAAACACATTTTAAATCCTATTGTCACAGACTCGATGACTCCCAGGCGCCTCTGGAGGAGAAATGACAACGCGGTGACCTCAACTGACTTCCTGATTCACTCTTTTGTTTTCAAGGTCATAACCTGCATGTCAATGGTGATTAAACACAATGCAAAAACATTCAACAGCTTTACGCTTTTTGCTATCCTTCCTGAAACATACCCACATTTAAAAATGATAATTGCATGGAATTTAAGTATCACATCACTTCCGCGTCCCATCTCCATCTTAAAGTAAATGTCCATCACTGGACTTTGGGGGGATTACCAGAAACAGTTAATCGTGTTAGGGTGAAAGTCACGTGCAAAATAATGAAGTTTTTGCTAGGACAGATCTGAGGTGTTCAGTTCATTGTGTATTAGAAGCTTCTTTCCAGTTAATGTTGACTATTGAAAATTAAAGCAAATTCATGAATAACTGGGCACAATTCTAAGTATTTTCTCTTGAACCCACAGGAAACTCATACTTCATTGTACTCATGGCTTAATTTGTGCAATTAAGAGACAGAAAAAGTTTTAAGAATTGATTATAAATAATAGGAAGAAATCAACCAGCTCTCATAGTTTTATTTAAATTACTTTACTCATATTCCCACAGATTCATGTGATATTAATCTGTCAACCTATCTGCATCATGAAGGAATTATATATACACATATATACACAAATATTTATATATACATACATATGTAAATACTGTACAAAAACATTTTATATGTAAATACTGTATGTATATATAAATATATACATATATTAATACTGGATGTGTACATTTTATGTATGTATAAATACTGCATGTATATATTTTATGCATACGCAAATACTGCATGTATACATTTTACATATGCAAATACTTCATGTATACATTTTACATGTATATAAACACTGCATGTATGCATTTTATGCATATATAAATACTGCATGTATGCATTTTACATGTATATAAATACTGAATGTATACAGTTTATATATGTAAATACTGCATGTATGCATTTTATGCATATGTAAATACTGCATGTATGCATTTTATACATATATAAATACTACACGTATACATTTTACATGTATATAAATACTGCATGTATACATTTTATGCATATATAAATATTGCATGTATATATTTTACATATATATAAATACTGCATGCATACATTTTATGCATATATAAATATGGTATGTATACATTTTATACACACACACATTCAGATGTACACATGTATAAACACCATGTACAGCCGGGGTGCCTGTGGTTTCCATGTCTGCTGTAGCATAATACCTGTTACCTCTTTTCTGAATAGCATATTGAAAATGGAAAGCTATTTTCTCTGATGGAGCCACGAATATTGAGTTCATACCCTAATTACTGGACTGGAGTACACATATTATGAATCATTTAGAAGGTAGGTAGAATTTTCACATTGTGTTATCATTTAGCATACTATCCTGACGTTCCAAATGATTCAACTCTCAAAATATTAAGCCCACTAAGACTATGGAGCCAGAGAGCAGCGTGAGCAAGCAAGATCCCCACAGTGAGTCCTCAGAACGTCTCCACTCATGAGCAGCTGTGTGTCTTAGTGGGGGATCTTTGTCCCAGGTTCTGGCCCTGTTTTTCTAACAATATTGCCATTCTAGGAGGTTCCAGGATAGATTCATGGAAAACGATTATGAGAATGAATACCAGTTTTTGGAATACGGCCTTTTGTTCATAAAAGCAATGCACCTGTTCACTGCCGATTTGCGTATTGTACAGCAGAAGACTAAGGGCATGATTTACGTCTATTCTTTGAAATATATAAAGCTGTTATTTGCTGATGCTTCTCTGCTCTTTTTTATTCTTGTTTCTTTAAGTATCACTTGGCATAAATTACAAGTAGATGATGGAGGATATGGAGAGTATAAAATAGAGTTTTTGTGTTTCCCAAAGCAAAAAAATATTTTGTAAAAAGTGCATTAATATATGCATTATTTTCCTCTCTCCTCAAATACCCTAATTTTTATGATGGAAAATTCATAAGAGATTTTTCTCAGAAAGCTGTAAGCAGGAAATTTCGACACGTATTAGAATGAGAGAAGTAAATCAAGATTAGGCTTTAAAGTTTCTGCTTGATTAGGATCTCAGCAATCTTGAATTCTAGTCTTTTATTTAATCAACTGGTGCAATGACTTTTGGGAAGGACTAACGGAAAGTAACAGCAGGAAGAGACAGAAGACGGGAGAAATGATTCGCCCACCATCTCCGTGGCTGCCTTGATAACACACACAGCTAATGGTCTCTTATTAATGGGAGCGTCTCCCTTGACCGTAGCAGGAATGTTCATATTGCCTTCTCTAGTTGATTCTGCCTGAAATGGTACTTTAGAAAAGCATTACTGAAGAATTAATTTTCAAATGAGTTTGTTTGCACAGCTCAATTCTTATTTAAATAATAAGATTGCTATATGTCTTGATTGTAAAACTGCTTGAAGTTGAATATGTGTTTGTTCACATACCCATGAGAAAATCAGAAATACCCCCAGTTGGATTGAATGAAGGTTGTAAGGTTTTTTAAACATGCACTTGTTTGTTCCTGTCTTCTAGGGTAAACTGAAGCATGTGATTTTTACCAAGGGCTACAGCTAAGGAACGATCTGAGAAGTAAAAGACAGCACAAGTCATTTTGAAAGCACCTTAGGGGCCTCATTTGAATATTGTAATGGATCATAAAATATCTTGAAGCATAGTAAAAAAAAAACTAAATTAATGTGATCAAACAAGGTTGCACATAATTATAATTGCAGTGCTCTGGTTAGAAAAGTACCAGGGTTAACTCAGTGACCCTACACATAAGAAGGAAACAAAGGGCTGAAATGAATTCAATATGAACAAGCTTTCAGAAAAAGAAAATCCTACCCCGACACCATTTTAGGACAATGGGCGCTTCTATAGTACAACAAATGTAACCAAACTCTAGATTTGTTTTAAGGCAGCAGTACAAAAATGTTTTGAAGTTCATGTATTTTATTTGAACCTGGGTTAACTTCCTTATGATCTTCTATATGAGACAAGACTCTTTATTAATAATAATGAAAAAGGTCTACCAAACAGAGGTTCAAAGGCAGTTACAGACATGGGGTCGCTGATGAAAAGTTAAAGAGCCAGGTATTTTACAAAATAAAGAAATTAAAGTAGCAGTAAGCTGTTGAGTGTCCCAAGAAATCATTTTAGGGAAAGTATCATAGTTTTCAGCTTTCGTGTTAGCCGCAGAGGCGTTGGGGGTGAGTTTGGTGGTACTGAGGAGGGTGGCGGTCTTTTCTCTTGCCAGCCCTGACAGGTGGAGGAGGCAGCACTTTGATTCCCCCTCCCCAGTGAGTCTCCCTGAGAGGTTTTCTCAAGGCAGAACTGTGGTCCTCTCACCAAGGAAGCACAGGATAATCTCTGAGAAGATAAAAGCAGTTGCTATCCATATATTTGTTTCACAAATCACTGTATCATAAAATAATGGTTTATTTCTGACTAATATTAGGGTACATGCAGTTGGGTTGCATTACTCACATTTGTAAGGTAAAGTTTAAGTTGTAGTTGGGTCCTTTACTTTAAATCCAAATTAAAGATAATAGTGGCCCCAAGGCCTATGTTTAAGTTATTTCTTGGAAACTACAATTAACTCTAGTAAAAAAACAAAGTGTCTATATTTCCCTCTTTGTCTGGGCCACTTAGCAGAGCACCATGAACTGGGCGTCTTAAACAGAAACACCTGCTTCTCACAGTTCCGTGTGCTGGACGTCTGAGATCCAGCGCCGGCCCAGCCAGAGTCCTGGAGGAACGTTTTCCAGGTTTACACGCAGGGCCTTGCGTTCCATCCTCACGCGGTAAAGTCAGACATCTCTTCTCTTTCGCCTTCCAGGGTACCAACCCCACTTAGGGGGCACCCAAGTGACCCGCTGACAATTCAAAGCAATTCAAAGTCCTCACACCCAAATACCATCACATCTGGGAAAAGGGTTTCCACACAGAAACTTGGGAGGAAAAGAGACCATCAATGGCCTCCAGATTTATCTTCTTTTCTAAACTTGTTTAAGTATTTTTTATTGTAAAACATTTCAAATGAGCAGAGAAGTACATAGAATATGACAAGCACTGATGTCCCCCACTCAGCTTCATAAAATATTAACATTTTCCTTTAGTTTTTAAAATTTTTAACAGAAATTATCAAAAAATCAAAAAATAAAAGAAACGGTGTCTATTTGTCACCATTATTCAACATTCACCGTTCTTCAACATTCAACATTATTCACCGTTTCTTTTATTTTTGTGTACTGTTCCTACGTACACCTGACAGCCGAGAGTTTGGAATCCGTTTGCGCATGTGCGCACTGCTGGGCAGTATTAAGGCCCTAACGTAGGTACAGGCTTCAGAAGAAATTTTGAATGTGGATGCAGAGAAGGTCACCCAGACACGCACATTTGGCTCTTTACCTGAACTTTCCTGGTGGGAGAGGAAAATCTCAGCCCTGCAAGTTGGGAAGGAGGAGGCCCAGCCACCAGCCTGAACTCAGCAGAGACTCCCCAGTCACCTGGGTCCCCCTCTCCAGACTGCGGACTGTGCTTTCCACGCGCTGCACCCGAGGGCGCCACCTGCCGGTCAGACCCCGCCCTGGCGCACCTGCCGGGAGCAGCGACTCGCCCACCTGCAGGAGACCCTGGGAATGAGCCTTGGCCCTGCCCCAGCTGGGGCTGAGCCCGCCCCACCAGGAAAACATCCAACTGAGACGTAAATATTCCACGTCTAGAGCCCAGACTGTCAGTAACACACAGCAGACTCACACTCACACGTATTTCAATATCTGAGTATAATCAGGAGCAACAAAAAGAATCCGGAACTGAACAGTGGAGTCCTGGAGGAAATCTAGCCAGTGCAGGAAAGGCCAAAAAATGGGGGAAAAATCCTAAAAGGAGAATTATGTTGAGGAGAGAGGTGGGGTGGGCAGAGAGAGGACGGAGAGAAAGAGAGAGAAGAGAGGAAGGGGGGAGAGAGAGAATAAGGAGGTCAAATAAGTCAGATGTCTGAGTCCCTGGGTGTCACCTCACCGCTGTGTGATGAAAGAAAATGGAAAATATATTCTGTCTAATGATGCAAAAAAGTAAACTTATAGGAAATGTGCTTCTCCTTTATAAGCAGAGGTTTTGGTATATCCTTGCACCTAGAAGTGTATCTGGGATATATTATAATTCAGTGCATATTATTTGGATGGACGGATGAAGTCTGTGTGAATGGACAGATATTTTTAATGGGAAAAAAAAATTTTTTTTTTTTTGAGACAGAGCCTCAAGCTGTCCCCCTGGGTAGAGTGCTGTGGCATTACAGCTCACAGCAACCTCCAACTCCTGGGCTCTAGTGAGTCTCTTGCCTCCGCCTCCCAAGTAGCTGGGACCACAGGCGCCCGTCACAACGCCCGCCTATTTTTTGGTTGCAGCCATCATTGTTGTTTGGCGGGTCCGGGCTGGGGATTCGAACCCGCCACCTTAGGTGTAGGTGGCTGGCGCCTTAGCCGGTTGAGCTATAGGCGCCAAGCCGGGAAAATTTTACATACTCTGATTTTACTCTTTGGAAAACATATATGTGCAGAATTTTTCTTGTTGACCAAGCTAAAGAATGACTAAATCTTGTTTCTTTAATGAAATAACATTGGAAAATGCTATTATATCAACAAATTTTTCGGAGTCTAAAAAATAAAAACATATCTCTGAGGTGGTTTAGTACAGTTATATGATAAAATTTATTTTAGGAGAATAATGATTATTGTGTAAGTAGTTTTGTTTATTCTAATAGTAAATATTTAATATACATCCTCCTGGAAGCAAGAGAATGCCTGGGGTTCCTTAATAACTGCTTCAGAGCACTAATGTATCTTTAAGTAACATAATAACTGCTTAAGCATCAAAACCCACATGGGATGAAAGAAGACGGAGGAGTAGATTTATAATCGGATGCTAAACCATCTAGCTCAGAGTCGCCAGCCACATCTAATCTAAGTCATCGGCCATTGATACACTTACAAATTGTTACACAGAAGAGGAAATGATTTGTTCCCTACAAAAACAGCTTTGCTGAAAACCAAGGATGAACCAGGGCTTACACTACAGAATCTTAATGTTACAGTAGTTGAAATCATAAAGAATAGTTAGTGAATGTCTGTGGACCCCTCAGTCTGCTCCACAAATTCATCCATGTGAAATTATACCTTACCCTTCACCAGAAGCCTTCAACTTGAATACTGCCAGGTATTGATTTACCATAAATGAACTTAAACAATATAATAAGTAAAACTTTTAGCACATTAAAAAAGAAATTCTAATGTTTGACTACAAAATGATGATAATATTGTAACTCTAGCTTATTGATAACACAGACTGAAATATTGTAACTAGACATAAATTTTTGGTCAGTTTTCTTACTTTACACATGATAAAAACGATTTCCTCGGAGTGTAATCCCTAATCCCAAAGGGTGTTTCCTGGTGACTGGTAGCTGGAGTTTCAGGGTAAGAATCTGTGTCCCCTGAATTCTAATTCTCTATCTTTTACCTCTGTGAGGCATTATTTGGCCCAGAATTAATAAGCACAACAATGAAAATTGAGTCAAAAATGCTATTTAGTTCCTCCATCTGAATCTTACGTAATCTTAACCATTCTCCTTCATTTTTTGAGATTAAAAAAAGCCTGTCTCCTGTTTTTGATTTCTGTAGTTTTCATGAAGTTAAAGTTAATCCTTCTAACCATATGGAACATTTTCCAGATATTTTGTGTGTGCTGGACGTACAGACAAAGTGGCATGATGGTCCTTAATAAATACAGAAAAGACTCCCGTGATGATATGTCTATAACAGCAGGGTATCTCCTGGAAATGTGAAATCGTAGGGAAAAACATTTATACTACACAGATGAAAAAGATAAACAGATTTTTTCTCGGATTTGACTGCAATCTTGTTTTTTTTTTTTATTTTCTAATAAGTGAGTGCCATCTTTTTTCATTAAGCAAACTTTAAACAGGCATTAAGAAAAGCTGATAATGATCTTTTAAGGGAAAGGAAAAAACCAACAAAGGGCAGGGTTGCCAGCATGTACTGGGCACAAAACAAATTCTTTGTAGTTGAACTATTTTGATCATCTCTGTGGATAGATGTATTTTATGACAGAAAGTGTCAGAACACAGAATATTAAAATAAATCAGGCTTAAGTAAAATAATGCAAATTATTCCATAAAATTATGATCTCCCTTGCTGAGTGATATCAGTAACTGCTTTCCACACACTCAACCTATTATCAGCTATATCAAACAGCACATGGGATTTATTAAAGATAGAACTATTTAGTTATAAAATTCAGCTGGCACATTTGAATACAACTAAATTATGAGCTGTACAAAGCCTGTGTCGGGCCTGTTCCATCTTACAGCTCCTAAGGTTGCACGTCATGATTCCTGTCACCACTCTTACTGTCATTCACAGTGTCACATTATCACGTTCTGGTTTATCCAGGTTTAAAATAAGTGTTGATAAATTCATCTTATTCTTCCAGCACTGTCCTCCATACAATCAGATGGTATAAAATATCTTAAGATAAGCAATTATTTTGGTATCAACATCATATAAATATTATAGTGTATATAAAGGGCACTTATTATTTTTTTTTTTTTTGCACAAAGGCAGAAACATTCCAGAAATTGCTAATTTATGGTCATGGAAATCTAATTATGTGTTATCATTAAGAACCCAAGTTTGGTGATAAAATTAGCATGCAATTTAAAAATAATTATTTATAAACAATCAAATTCCCTTGGAGCAGGCCGCCCTAGTCATCAAAGGCACCACCCTGAGCATCTGGGGGAGTCTCTGCCACGTGCACCAAATTATCTTCATTTCTCTCACTTTGTTCATGTCATTTCTTTCCTCTTTTATGTGTTCTTTTCTTCTATTTCTTTTAAATCTTCTACTTTTCCAAACCTTATTTTTGCCAACTTGTGATCTCATAATATTTTACTGATTTTTATTTCCCTCATTTTAATGAATACAAAATGCAAACTGATACAGAGTCTATGCATATCAATAATCACATCTTCAGCTAATACATTAATTAAGAAATAGTAATACCTGGGGCAGCACCTGTGGCTCAAAGGAGTAGGGCACTGGCCCCATATGCTGGAGGTGGCGGGTTCAAACCCAGGCCCAGCCAAAAACTGCAAAAAAAGAAAAGAAAAGAAATAGTAATACCTGTAAAGAATACAACATATGAGGTCTGACAATTAAGTTTGCAAACTCATCCTAGAAAAAGTGCTCTGAAGGGGGGACTAGGTGCCAGGTCTGTGCGCCGCTCCCCAAGGGGGGCACCCAAAGGCTCTGTAGTGATACTCAGTGATACTCAGCATGGGGTGGGTAGCACTTTTAGGATGAGGTCACGAACTTAACTGTCTGACCTTGTATACTGACACCTATGTATTACCATATAATGCACGTGAAACATATAGGTGGATATACACATATATAAGAAATTCATTTATGGAAACATGTACTTTTCAAAACCCATCACAATTTAAAAATAAATATTTTTGTTTAGAAAATATTAACACACATACAAAAAAAATAAAATAGTAACACAATTAAGTCCAACTAAAGTAGACAAAAACAAACAAGGAGAAGTACGTTAATCTCAGAAGGTAAAGTGAGTCAATAGCTAAATTTGCTAAAAAATCCTAGAGTATCTATGTCCCCTCTCCTGTCTCCCAGGTAAACAGGCGAGCAGCACTCCTCACCTTCCACGAGACTACGAGCCTTTTTCTGTAGACTTGGCACTGGGAGGACTATTAACTTGGAGACACCAGGCAGAGAAATCTCTGTGAGAGGCTCAGGGATAAGAAGAGCAAAACTGGTAAACGCCGCATATGGACAGGACGTTCAGCTCTAAGCCTAACCAGCTCTTGGACACAGGGAGGCACGAGTTTGTCGCGTTTATCTGCCACCATCTGTCTATAATCCCCCCTTTCCAAGAATTTGGAGCACTCTTACATGAAAAAGATAAGTAGCAATACGAAAAGAGATCGCTCCTTAAAAGGCTCTTCAGAGTCTTAATACTTCCCTGTTGAACCCACCTGTGTCCAGGCCGCACCTGCCTATCATCAATCACGTGCCAAGGGCCCAGTCACGTCTAAGGGCCTCAGTCTTATTCACCTCCTCTTCCTAATAAGTGAGAAGTGATGTTTTCATTAGAACAATTACATTAGAATATTTTAACCATTTAGCCCTCTGGTTGTTGCATCAACATTTCACACCTTTTGATTCTGCACTGACTTTGTATTTCATAAAATATTAATAGTGGAGTTTTCCGAGGTCAATATTCCTTTGCGGGAAATACTCTCCCTGACATCCGGCATTTACCCTTCTCCACCAGGAATCAATTTTCTTCTGCTCAGGAACTGCCTTTATCATTTAATGCCGTTTCTCTGGCTTAATTCCTTCAGTTTTTCCCTTTCACAAATTTTACTTCAGTTTTATTTTTGAAGGGCATAATAATTTAACTGGGCATAAAAGTTACAAGTTGGCGGTTCTTTTCTTCCATTGCTGTGGAATCATCGTTCTACTGTCTTAGTCTGTTAATTAGCATTTAACCTTATTGTTAATTTTTTCCCCTGACTTGCTTTTATCTGACTTTCTTTTCTCTAGTGTTTTAGGAGTTTTATCACAATGGACCTGGGTTATGTTTTTCATAACATTTGCCCTGTTTTGATTTCACTGAGCTCCTTTGAATCTGTGGGCTGATGATGGTCTCTATCTCTCCTAAATACTTCCAGCCAATATCTCTTTAGATATTGCTTCTTCTCCATTGTTTTCTCTCTTTTCTAACTGGAATTCAAGTTACACAAATGTGACAACTTTTGACCCAAGCATGTCTTGTTACATTCTTTCCTCATGTTTCTATTTTGTTTGTTTGTTTGTTTAGGAAGTTTTCCATTGATAAGCTTCTATATATTTACCCACGCTTTTTATTTTTTCCAATTTGGTTTCTCATTCTAAGACTTCTTAAATGCAGATATGGTAATTTGTAATTGCAAAATTCCCATCTAATTGTTTTTATTAATATAGACTCCAATACCTTGATAATTTTTTTTCAGTTTCATCATACCTTCTACTTTTGTAAATGTATTAGTTATAGTCATTTGATGATATAAATTATTAAGTTTGGGTCTGTTGTCTCTTTTTCCTCTTTTTCAGTGGTCTTATGATTTTATCTTTTTCAATGTCTACTAATTTTTATTGAATGCCAGAGGTCATGATTACATGAAGTTTTATTAGAAATGTTTTTTTTCCATCCTTCCAATAACCAGATGTAGCAAGAACACTGATCACATTAACCCAATCGTGGAAATAAGCTGTACGGAGAGCTCATGTACGTACGGAGAGCTGTACGTGGAATGAGCTGTTACCCTTTTGGTGAGAAACAGACAACTCTTTGACTCAGCTCTATTAACAAACCAGTGCCTTCCACAATTTGAAGGAAAATC
Organism: Galago senegalensis; assembly: GCA_963575145.1. NCBI lineage: Eukaryota > Metazoa > Chordata > Mammalia > Primates > Galagidae > Galago > Galago senegalensis. Next base: position 20,559 of record CAUYTI010043555.1, on the reverse strand, counting down.
CTGGAATATCCATTTTTTTCTAAGGAACAAGAAACTGTGGGAAGTTTTGCTCTGATTTTTAGAATTTTCTGACTCAGCTCTTTAGCTTTAATCTCCTTGAAGCTACAGAATTCCAAAAATGAGTCACAGAGGAATCAGCTCCTATTTACAGCCTTTCATCTCACAAGGACACATGTTCAATCTTCTGGGTATAGAATATAAATGTCTTAACACAATAACTAAGAAAATGCCGTGAAGGCTATGTTAACCGGTTTGATGAAAGTATTTCAAATTGTATATAAAACTAGCACATTGTACCCCCAATTGCATTAATGTACACAGCTATGATTTAATACTAAGAAGCAAAAAAAAAACATTTCCAGTTTCCTCCTGTCAGCTGCTCAAACAGTGGACACTTCAGACAGTTTCTCTGTCTGGGTCTGTCCCTCCTGAAGTCCACAGTTATGGAGCTCAGCTCATTCCAAGATTCACGTAAAATCTCCCATGGTGAACACATCTGTAGATCAACATTGAAAGCTGCTCATGTATCTTAAATTTTAGTAACTGTGAACCTTTCTGCTTTTTTGATTCTCTGGTAATTTTTAAAACTCATCCAGCTGTTTTAACTGGGAGCTGGAGTGTTGGCTCACAGAGGATTGTGTCATCTGACCAGCAGTGGGAATCCTGGTACCGGGGGAGTGACAGTGAGTGTACAGCATGTCCACAGAGATTGTACAAAGGACGGGGACTGTAGTACAGAATGATGTGATTTAATCTAAACAGTGCATTTTAAGGAGCACGTGTGTGTGTGTATGTGTGTGTGTGTGTCAGGGAGAGTCTCGTGCTGTCACCAGGGATGGAGTGCCACAGCTTCAGCCACATTCACAGCAACCTCAAACTCACGGGCAAAAGCAATCCTCCTGCCTCAGCCTCCTGAGTTGCTGGGACTACAGGCATGTGTTAATTTTTTTATTCTATTTTTAGTAGAGACAGGGTCTCGCTTTGCTCAGACTGGATTCAAACTCCTGACCTCAAGCAATCCTCCCCCCTCAGCGTCCCAGAGGACGAGGATCGGGTGGGAGCCACAGTGCCTGGGCAGACCTACATGCTGAAGACATCAGAGGTGCAGGAACAACATGTAGTAGATCGTGGGAGCTGAGTCACATGAAGAACAGCTGAAAACGTTGGATGTGTTTTGTACATAAAGTAAAAATATTAAGGCAAATCCTGATAACATAATAACCTGATTTAAATATTTAAGTGCTTGTCATGTTGAAGACTAATTATTTATTTTGATTTGAAGAATAAATAGCACCAGTAAATAGAGATGTAAAGATAAGGATTTAATTTGAATGTTTGAAAATGCTTTCAATGATGCTTTATATGGTAGTAAAATTCCGACAATTGGCTATGTTGAAGAAGATATCTAAGATAACTTCCTAGAAATGTTTCTGTACTGCTGGACATGTCCAGAGGATAATGTCCAAGGAAATTTTCAATTCAATAATTTTGTCATATGTGTGATGACTTATACTAATGAGGGGTATGTCAAAAATACCTAAATAAACACATGAATTTGGGGGCCATTTTCCCACCCAATCTTTTTATCTGTTCTTTTCATATATGATTATTGGTGAGGTTTTAACTTATTTCAGTTTTCTTATGAAAACCTTTATGTTTATTTAACTGAAGATCAAATACAGATACAGAAATCTGAGAATCACAAGTGAAACATTTAGGAGTTATAGCTTTCAAACTGACAAGAAATATTAAATTACTAACTCAAAAACTGAATTTTTAAATATGCATTTATATTCTTTTTATTAAGGGAAATTATTTTATACCTAGGAAGGCTTCTTTAATTAATATTTTCTATAAGATACACAGGCAGAGTGTATTTGAATAAGATATATAAATTATGGAAAAGTTTATACTTTAAGCAATTTTAAACTAAAGAAAATAGATTTTAAATATTGTTTAAATTTATCTTTCCTGTTTACCATTTTATTTATTTATTTATTTTTACATTTCTCTCTCTCTCTCTTTTTTTCTTTTTTTGCAGTTTTTGCCCAGGACCAGGTTTGAACCCACCACCTCCATCCAGTATATGGGACCGTTGTTCACTCCTTGAGCCATAGGCGCCACTCCTGTTTATCATTTTCATCAGCATCTTATCACTTTTTCCTTATTGATCTTGCTGTTGTTCATCTAGATTTGGGGGCTATCATTACCTTTTTCCTTGATTCTGTTTTCCCAGTGGCATCTTTAGTCTACCATAATGCTTTCCTGAGCCTTAACGATGTATTAAGATTATTATTCGGCACCTGTAGTCCCAGCTACTTGGGAGGCTGAGGCAGGATCACTCGAACTCAGGGATTTAAGGTTTGTGAGCTGTGACGCCACCGCACTCTACCCAGGGTGACAGAGACTCCGTCTCTTAAAAAGAAATATAAATAAATGCCCTACTTGACTTTTCTGTCTTCTGGAATTTTTCAGATTTCTTAAGGGCCCTGATTAACTTGAAGATTTTTGTCAGGTAGAGATGCAAGTACTTTCTTTTCAGAAGCAGTAACTCCACAAGGTACATAACTTTACAGGGTATTACGCAGATCTGCATCTAATTCAGTGATCTTACCTTTATCAATAAATGCCTAGTTTCCCAAATACTCTTTGAAGCTTTCATAACATCTTACTCGTTCTCATTATTTAATAAATTAGGTAGGATGTTTGGCACTTTAAATTGTGATTTTTTTAATTTTAAAAATGGCACTTTAACACTGAGAACTTTCTCCACGACATTAGCAATGCCCCTTTATGAGGCCTGAGAGGTCAGAGACCTTTCTGCATTCATTTCCTTCTCCCAGTCAAATCAGGTGTCCTGCCTGACACACTCCACTGGCCTCTGCCTCACCCAGTAAAACAACCAAAGCCAGACATTCAGCAGCTACCTGAGGCACGAGCAAATTATTAGCACATTTATTGTGGGAAATAAAACCTCCTCTTTCTTTATTATCATGACTGTTATGTACGGCTGTGTGATCTCTGTGCTGAACTACCACTGTGTATCTTGTTGTGTATTTATTTCAACTAACAACAATTCTATTTAACCATAAGCTTAAAATATAAATAAGCACATAAATAGAGTGATAGATGGATAAGTAAATAGTAGGTTGGAACATGGACATCTGGGCCTCACTCCCAGGATCCCTTAATAATCGGTATGCAACAGAAATACATTAACTTAATTTAGAAACCTGCACACAAAGATGTTTCCTCACTGCCCAAAGTCAAGAAGAATCTGAAACAATTAACCACGTTGTTTTGTAAACACGGGCTCCTTAACTAATACTCTTGTATTGAAGAATGTAAAAGCAACAGAATTTTAAATTCTTATTATTTAGTATTTTAAGTGACAAAACTTTAAATTATTATTATTTAAATGATTCTTATATTTAGTGAATATTGTGATTTCTTAATCACATGTTTTGCAATGTTGAGTAAGCAGGGTACTTTACACATCTGGCCCCAGAATGATTGGTGAGGGTGCCGGCCTGCCAGGGTGACAATGATGGGTGAGGGTGCCGGCCTGCCAGGGTGACAGTGACCAGTGAGGGTGCCGGCCTGCCAGGGTGACAATAACCAGTGAGGGTGCCGGCCTGCCAGGGTGACAATGACCGGTGAGAGTGGTGGCCTGCCAGGGTGACTTTGTCCCAGGCCCTGGGAGCCATGCGGCACTGAGGGGAAGCTGCCTCTTCAGAAGTTGTACGTGCCTGGCATCAATTTGTCATCTCTATGTGATGTTACTCAGCTTTTATTTGAAGAAAGAACTAGAGTAATGAACATAAGCAGTGACACGCTCAATCTTGAGTCCTTCTCCTGGGGAGAGTAGAGTAGGAAGCCCATGTTCAGGAAAAACATGCTCCTGATTTAGACATTCAAGTCATGACTGTGGCTCATGGATTTTTAAAGAATTAATATGTTTATTCCTTCTGTAACCTCTGTTTCTACTGGTCACCTAATTCTTCCCCAAGGATACTGAAAATAATACATAATCAACAATAGAAAGAGAATTTTAAAAAATGTTTCATGTTTCATTTGGCTCGGCGCCTGTAGCTCAAGTGGCTAAGGCACCAGCCACATACACCGGAGCTGGCAGGTTCAAATCCAGGCAGGGCCTGCCAAACAACAATGACAACTACAATAAAAAAATAGCCGGATGTTGTGGCAGGCACCTGTAGTCCCAGCTACTTGGGAGGCTGAGGCAAGAGAATTGCTTAAACCCAGGAGTTGGAGGTTGCTGTGAGCTATGATGCCACTGCACTCTATCCAGGACAACAGCTTAGGCTCTGTCTCAAAAAAAAAAAAAAGTTTTGCTTAAGAAAAAGCCATTTATGTCTAAAATTACATACAAGTAGCATAGTTAAATGTAAACTGAGGTGAATTGATTACATAGAGAATTATGAACCCACCTTTTAATAAATTCAGCTACAGTTCTCTGGAGAATTTTTATTTACTAGAATGTTTAGAGTATATTATCAGGCTTTAAATTGCATATGGAGTATAATTACAATCATTTACGATAATATTTCCACAGAGGAAAAAACCATAAGAAAATACACTCATTTATTATAATAAAGTCTAAATTAAAATTTGTTGCGTTTTACCAACCTCTGTCAGGGGCCAAGCTGTACACAAACTGCTTTACGTAACCCCTTTAATGAATTTCTGCTGCGAACATGCTTAACAATAACCAAGTTTAACCTTATTTGTTGTTTTGTATTTATTTTTTCCCTTTATTGTGCCCCAAATATCCTTTTACCTGAAGGAGAAATAATGAGTAGTCACCAATATTGGAGCGAACTGCCTGGCGACAAGGACTCACTGCGCTTGGAGGAATGAGTTGAGAAAGCTTCAAGTTCCCTGATGGGGCGTGTGAGGAGGACCCTGCAGGGAGGGTGGTTTGGGTCCGGAGCAGGAGTAAGACCAATGTGGACAGGAGGGACCTGGAGAGGCAGTGCAGCAGGTGCAGCTGCCCTTAACCCCTTTCTGGATTCCGCTACTAAGTGTCTGTATGGCTGGAAGCAGTTTGACACAATGAACACATTCCAATCTTAAGACACTTTTTTTTTTTGCAGTTTTTGGCCAGGGCTGGGTTTGAACCCGCCACCTCCAGAATATGGGGCAAGTGCCCTACTCCTTTTGATCCGCAGGGGCTGCCCCTTAACGCACTTTTTAAATTAACTTTCTCTGCTACTTTAAATTTTTGCATAACAAAGGAAAAGTTTGCAAACGAAGGTCCAGATTGTAAGATTCCTTTCTAACTAATTACCATTCACCTTCACAGTCACACCCTGCAGTGGTTAATAAATTTGCAGATAACTGGGCTGAACCACAGCCAAATTTTGAATAACATCCTGAAAACTGGAAATAGTTTAATCAAACAGTTCTTATGTTTGATTCACTATTTATTCATAAAAATGTTAACACCTTGCCTTATTTAGTTATTTTATCTGAACCCTTTTAACTGATCTGATTTTGCAAAAACGTTATGTACTTCACTTTACATAGAGACCAGTTTGCGATGAGTCACATCCACTTTTAAATTCTACCAAAGCAGTGTGGCAGTTTAATCTGCAAAGTATCTTTTGCCATTTAGACATTGAAGACACTGAAATGTAAGGTACAATTCTTGATATTGTAACAATGTATTTTATGATACTAAGTGGGGAAAAGTATCATTCAAGAGTCTATCACTTCTCAGCCCTTTGGCTCAGATAGTGTAAAAAATTTATTTTAGTCTGCTGTAATTGATATTAAGAATGATAGTTCAAAACCATAATTCATGGCACATTTCTGACTAAGTAAAAAGCTGAAGTCTAATTATTAGAATATGGCATCATCTCTCTGACAGATGACCCGTGAGAAGAGCTGTGATTCTTGTCTTTCTTCCTAGTCCTGCTCTGTTACAGCTTTACTTCCCTTATGAGACTGTGATTCTACATGTGAAGCTTTCCTCTGAAAAGAAGTGTCAACCCTGATCAGGTCTAAATTCTCATGGGCAACATATTTTTGTGTTAAGTCTGACTGAACAGAAAAAGGCATCTCATTTCTAATAGAACAGACACCTGCCAGGAAGCTACCTAAAAACAGCCATCACATGGTTTTAAACCATAAAGAAATTTAAACAGTTTTGGTAGAGAAATTAGTTTAAATAATTATCTTTAAATATCATATTTAAAACACTTTGAAAGACCAATGTAGAATTGATATGTGTGTAAGTACGTGTGTGAGCGTGCACAGTCCCAGTGCTAATGGTTTTCCTTGGACAACATTTTAGCCGTTTTGTAAGAGATTTCTACAATTACAGAGTTGTATGCCTGTGTTCCCTTTTTATGTTTAAGATGAAAGTTTTTGCTTTTAAAAATACCTAATCATTTTATCATTCAATTTTTTTCAAATAAATCAACTAAATGTATCTAAATTAATTTGAGGGTAGGAAAGAATTTTAACTATATAAGATGCAATATGACACTTAACGATTAATTTGGTCCTTAATTTAACATTTTTATATAGAAAATGACACTCTGCATCTGATATTCAATTCAGGAGCAGTCAGTAGGACAATTACTAAATCTCATTTTTAAAGCCTTCTTAGCAATATAAACAACGTATTATTAGAACAACACAGGTCACATGACTCATCATACACTTTAGCAATAATCAACATTTTTTTCCTCTCTTTAGGAAGCAGAAGGCATTTATAGAGGCAAAATGAGATATAATCGAAGGGCTTTGAACCTGGCTGGAGGGGCAGCTGTAGGGGTGGACAGAGACCCTTTCCTTCTCAGCTGTCTCCATCTGTCCCTCTCCCTTCCATGCTCCACCCCACTGCCACCAAACAGTGAAACAGCAGGATGTCTTCACTGTCGGTTGCTTTGTGTTTTAATAAACAATTTACAGGGACAAAAAAAAGGGCGGAAATCATCTTGTTTTGTATCAGAAACAAAAGAAAACATAATAAGGGAAAAGTGGCTGTCATCTATAAGAACCTTGACAGACCTCTTTGTAAACTTCTGTTTTTATATAATAGTAAAGTCACAGAAGTTACACATCTATGGAGGGGCCCCTCGTACACTTAGCCTGTTTTCCCAATGGTCACATCTTCCATAATTATAAAGAATATCAAAACCAGAAAACTGTGTATTTATAGCTTTATGCCATTTTATCATGTAACTATCACTACATCAAGATACAAAACTATTTCATCACCATAAAAATCTGCTTTCTTCTAACTGATTATAGTCATAATCAGTTCATCCCTTCTCACCATCTGTAGTCAGTCGAAGGGAATTTATTTTCACCCAGAACCTCAAGATGTGACCTTATTTGGAAGTATGGATTTTGCAGAGATATAATTAGCTAAGGATCTTGAGAAGGAATCAAGCTAGATTTAGGGTTGGACGTAAATCCAATTACTGGTGTCCTCACAGGGACAGGAAGGACACAGACACCGTGCGGAGAAGATGTGAGCAGAGCCTGGAGTTGCACAGCCACAGCCGGGGGTGCCAAGGGCTGCCTGGAGCAGACCCAGCACCTCCGGGGCACACTGCCAACACTGAGATCCCAAAACCTAGCTCCAGAATCATGAGAGAATAAACAGTTGTTTTGAATCACCTGGTCTGTGGCCCTTTGTTTCAGCTACCTAGGAAACTAATCATACTGTCCTCACACCCTGGTACCTCTGCTATATCTCCATCTCTACAATCTTGTCACTTAGACAATCTTTTATAAATGGAATCAAACTGCATGTGACCTTTGGGAACGGGCTTCTTCACTCAGAAGAACACCCCTGAGATTCATCCAAGTCGTCTCATGTGTCAATAGTTCCTTCATTTCAGTGCTGAGCAGAATAACGTGGTCTGTCAGGCTGTTTAATCCCTCACCTATCAGGAGCCATTTCTGCTGTTTCCAGGTTTCAGCGTACAAATAGACTTGCTGTAAACATCCACTCAGGGATAAAATGACTGGGAATGATTTCTGGGCCATATGATAAATATAAAACTAGTTTTTCAGCTTTATTTTTGGCAAAACTGCCAAGCTCTTTTTCCCAGTGTATATCACCATTTTGCATTCCCACCAGCGGTGCATGAGAGGTCATTTTTCTATATCTTTGCCAGTATTTATTGTTGTCACTTTTTTTTTTTATTTTTAGGTTACATAACAGACATGTGGTCTTGGTCTACATTACCCAGTGGCTGGTGGGGTTGACTATCTTTTCATATGCTTGGTTTTTATGTGTAACTTTTTTGTGAAATATCTGTGCCTATCCTCTGCCCACTGTTTAATGGAATCGTGTGTGTTTTCATGTAATTTTCCTACAAGTAGATAGCTAAAAAGCCCAAGACATCATCATGTCTATTCTAAAATTCTATGAGGTTGAAAGAAAAGGATCGGCTGGGTAGGACCTTAGAACCTAAGGACAGTCGTGATTTCTCTAGGTATTCTGTTTTGAAAATGTGTGTCAGACTGGGTGTGTGGGTACTAGTGAAAACACCAGCCCAGGAAGGTCATGGGTACAGACAAAAGAAAATACCAAACTCCCCAAGAAAATACTCTCTGTCTGGTCAAAAGAATTGGAAGACCACAGCCTCGTAGAGACCAATGCCCTTGATCCCATAAAGGGTCACTGAAAAAGTTACAGAAATGAGGGCAGATTGATTAGCAGGAGAAGCACACACAGTCCCTTATCCTGTGGTGTGCACAGAGGGTCTCAGGAGGAAGACCCCAAGATAAAGGGACAAGTGACTATTTTTATTCTTACATTTAAGGAAGTGTGGACAACTGAGTAGAACAATGATGGGGAAAAAAGGCTAATATCTAGTAACAATAGATTGTGAGCCAAGATGGGGGGCAAGGTGGCTTACCCTATAATCCCAGGATTCTGGAAGGCTGAGGTGGGTGGATCACCTGAGCTCAGGAGTTCCAGACCAGCCTGAGCAAGAGTGAAACCCCATCTCTACTAAAAATAGAAAAACTAGTCAGACATTGTGGTTGGCACCTGTAGTCTCCACTACTCAGGAGGCTGAGGCAGGAGGATCCCATGAGGCCAGGAGTTTGAGTTTGCTGTGAGCTGTAATGCTGCCCTGGCACTCTAACCAGGCTGACAGAGTGAGACCTGCAGTCAAATAAGGCAGGGCAAATAACTTCATCACAGACAGTTTGGAAGCAGAATAATTTTAGGTTCAATGGCTGGCTTTCAGGAAAAAAGGGATCGGGCTTTTAATGACCCATCATAGGGAAAAGAGATTCTAGTTTCAAGTCTAGCTTCAGCAAAGAGTGTGACAGAGAGGCAGGAGGGCAGTAAAAGTTCAGGGGAAAACCTTTGTGTCTGTGGTTGCTTCTGAAGTCTTTATGTTGAGAGGGTTTTCTGAGCCCCCAAAGTAGCAAGATCTTAGACATCAATAGCTTTGCTTCAGGAAAGCACAAGAGAAAAACTGTTGACTCACAAAAAGTCCCCCAGAAGCCCAACCAGAGAGGTGGGACACCCACTATCATGAGCTGCAGGGACACACTGGGGTTTTCCAGGGGGTGCCAGGGCAAGGAGAGAGGAGAGGACCTTCTTCTCAGTGGGGTCACTCTGAAGCCCATGGAGGAGGGAGTAGTCCCACTGCAGAGACAACAGGGAGGGAAGCAGCCCAACCATGGAGACCACAGGGAGGGGAAGGGTCCACATGGAGACCACAGGGAGGGGAAGAGTCCACATGGAGACCACAGGGAGGGGAACAGTCCACATGGAGACCACAGGGAGGGGAAGAGTCCACATGGAGACCACAGGGAGGGGAACAGTCCACATGGAGACCACAGGAGAGGGGAACAGTCCACATGGAGACCACAGGGAGGGGAAAGGCCCACATGGTGACCACAGGGAGGGGAGCGGCCCACATGGAGACCACAGGGAGGGGAACAGTCCACATGGAGACCACAGGGAGGGGAACGGTACACATGGAGACCACAGGGAGGGGAGCAGCCCACATGGAGACCACAGGGAGGGGAGCAGTCCACATGGAGACCACAGGGAGGGGAACAGCCCACATGGAGACAACAGGAAGGGGAACAGTCCACATGGAGACCACAGGGAGGGGAGCGGCCCACATGGAGACCACAGGGAGGGGAACAGTCCACATGGAGACCACAGGGAGGGGAACAGTCCACATGGAGACCACAGGGAGGGGAACAGCCCACATGGAGACCACAGGGAGGGGAATGTCCCACTGTGGAGACCACAGGGAGGGGAACAGCCCACATGGAGACCACAGGGAGGGGAGCAGCCCACATGGAGACCACAGGGAGGGGAACAGCCCACATGGAGACCACAGGGAGAGGAGCAGTCCACATGGAGACCACAGGGAGGGGAACAGCCCACATGGAGACCACAGGAAGGGTAAGAGTCCACATGGAGACCACAGGGAGGGGAACAGCCCACATGGAGACCACAGGGAGGGGAGCGGCCCACATGGAGACCACAGGAAGGGGAACGGTCCACATGGAGACCACAGGGAGGTAAACAGCCCACATGGAGACCACAGGGAGGGGAACAGTCCACATGGAGACCACAGGGAGGGGAACAGCCCACATGGAGACCACATGAAGGGCACATGAAGGGCACAGCCCCACTATGGAGAGCAAATGGAGATGCAGCCCCAGCATGGAGACCATAGGCAAGATGCAGCCTACTGTGGACACCACATGGGAAGCACAGTCTGCTCCTTCTATGCCACTTGGCAGTGAGGAGTTGACCTTAGCCTCCTAATTGGCAAAATTTCAGAGGACACCTGGGAAGATCATGACTTCACAACTTCTCAGCCACAATCAAGTGACCTCCTCCTCTCAGACATGGTGGTATCTGAGGAGCCTGAGTCTGTGTGTCCAGCTGCCTATCGAGCAGTCTGTCCAGCCACCTGGCCCCTCCCTTCCAGCTTGGGGTGAGAGAGGTCAGTGCAATATCCAGATTCTAATTCCACTTGGCAGTGGTGGGAGATGCTGTTGTCTTCCAGAACCGTCCTGCCAGGGAGACCTGCTAAGCTGCAACATTGAAGTAATATTCATAGTCACATAATGCAGTGCCCCAAATGCACAGGTTTCAACAGAGCACACTCAGCAGGTCAAGAGCAAGCCAGGTCTCAGCTTCAAAAAGAAAAGATGATCAAGATCTAACAAAATGATGTACACGTGAGGACCTCTGACCAAGACTTAAAATCAGTCACTATGAAAATTCTTCAATAAGCTATTATACATAGCCTTAAAAAATAAAGGTAGAATGTCTCAGCAAAAAAGAAAAAAAAAAGGAGAAGTTATAAAGAACATACAAGTAGAAATTTTTTAGACTCCAAGTTATAATGACCAAACTTTAAAAAGTCAATTAATAGATTTAGCAGCAGAATAAAAGATACAGATAAAAGAATTAGTGAAATTGAGTCAGAGCAGTGAAATTACATACTGTGAACTGTGGATGAAATATATTCAACCAAAAAGGATGAGAGGCTCAGGATCATTTGATTATATATGAAAAAAAGACTTAACATTAGTTTTATTGGATTTTGAAAAAATAAGAGTAAGACTTTGGGCTTAAAATAGCATTTTAAGGAATAATAGCTGAACATTTCTCAAATTTGCCAAAAATATTAGAGATATAGACTTAGAAGTTGAGAGAAACCAGAACAGAATAACTTGAAATAAATATAAGTTAAAACACATCACAGTCAATTTTTTGAAAAGATCAAGAAAACTCTAAGGTTGCTTCTGAAATCTTTGTTTTGGGATACAGTTTTCTGAGGCCCAGCTGGAAAATAGTTAGAAAAAAAATACCACACAGAGAGAAAAAATAATTCAAATGAAACAATTTCTCACAAAAATCTGCTGAGGGCAGAAAGAAGCAGTGTATTTTATAAGTGCTGAGAGAAAAAAGTGGGAAACTGATAATCAGGAAAAATACACAAACCAATGTTTTAAAAACAGGACATATTCAAATAAAAGAGACATATAAAAAATCTTTTATAAGCAGATAGATCCTAAACGAATGGGTGAATCAAGTTCTCCAAACAGGAACAAAAGAATAAAAGCAGGAATCAAGGATTAACGGAAGGGAAGAAAGAATGATGAAACCAGCAGAGAGCGGGGATAGACCAGAGTCTCCTTTCCCTGTGTGAGCCTGGTGTCTGGTGGCTGACGCAAAACTTAGAGGGATCAAATGTAAATTCCCAAGTATGGGAGCAAAATTCCTGAGATGAAGCAGGATCAAGGTACCCCAGGAAGGTAAGGTTTGTACATTTCACCTGAACGTTTATAGTTTTGAGTTCAGTAGACTGAGATGTGTTTTCTGTACATAACGTAACACCAAGAGTATCATTAAAATATAAAAAATAACAAATATAAAATAGAGATTTCATAAAATACTATAGATCAAAATGAATAAATCAAAATTAATTTATAAAAATGTTATAATGGCCAACATGGGTTTAGAAGAAATACATAGGGAGGAAAACAAATAATAATGAGAACAAATAGAAAATAAAATTAGGTGGCAGATTTAGACCCAAACCTACCAACAATACATTAAAATAAACTGTAAGAGTGAACCTTAGCAATATGGTGGAGAAGGGAGCCCTGGACACTCTTTACCACCATGAACAGAAGACTGACCAAGAATCCATGGACAAGTTCCTGTTGTGATAAATCTAGAATTAAATTGAAAGACCCATACGCCTCAGGTGAATGTGAAACCAGACTCACTGAAGCTGGAGGGGAAATTTGGGCCTCACTGTCATCAGCATTGCCATCCTGGTGCTGTCACATAGGATCAGGAAGAGAACTCCTGGTTTCCAGCTTCTCCCAGAGGAAAGAAAGGGTTGGTTCCTGTGTCCAGTGCCCCAACTGGTCCAAGGAGCCTCCCAGAGAACTGACTTCTGTCCTGCCAGTCCCGAAGGTCTGATGTGCCTGGCACACTCAGCTCAGACATCTGTGCCCTCACTCAACACAGAGTGACCAGGAGGAAAACTCCAGCTCTCAGCTTCCTCTTGGGGAAGGAAGAGTCACTGTACATGAGCAACACCCCAAGGATGTCCCCGCAGCCTGTGTGAAGGTCTTGTCAACCCTAGGCTCTGAAAGGTCTGGCAGGGTTAGCTGCCTGGAAGAAGAAAAGAGGAAGTATAAGCTGGAAGGTGCTAGAGCCCCAGGTTGGCTCAGTAAAGAGAAAGAAGACAAAGCCACAGTTGCCTGGTTCTCCCTGGGAAGAGCAGTCACAGCAGAGGTTTCTGGAATGTCTGCTGGAGCTGGTTGTCCCTCTCACATATAAGGCCAGTCCTTAACACTGGGGAGCCATGCCTGTGTTGTCTAATATGCTGACACCAACACAGAAGATCAATGAGAATGAAGACTCAGGCAAACCCATTCCAGACAAGCAAACACACAAACCCCAGTAAGTCATCAGAATTACGCCCTAAGGAAATGGAGTGTATAATTTATATGGAGGAGAATTCAGAACAGCTGTCCCAGAGATGTGTCTGATGTCAGGGGAACAACACATAAACAGAGTGAGAAGAATTTCCATAATGAGATAGAAAATACAAAAAATGTCAAACAGACACCATGAAGCTAAAGAGCACAACAACTGAGCTGAGTGATTCACTAGAAAGATTCAACAGAAGTTTAGATGGAGCAGAAAAGAGGGTCGCCAACTTGAAGACAGGTCGTTGGCAATGATTCATTAAAAAAAAGACACGTGATAAAGAAGAGTGAAGAAGCTGTAAGGGGTTGTGAGCCATCATCAAGCAAAGAAAAATTCACACCATGAGGAGAAAGGGCCAGAAATATGATTTTTAACCCCCAATGGCTGAAAGCTGACCAGACTGGGGAAGATCTGAGAAGCATAACGGACTAAGTTACATGGAACAGCTATATCTACATTGAGAAATATTGGATTAAATTGTCGAGAGTCAAAGACAGAGAGAGAATTTGGGGAGCAGCATAAAAAAAAAGTGACCTGTCATATAAAAGGGAATCTTCATAACAGTAGCAGATTTTCCAACAGAGACAGTGCAGATCAGAGGGCGGGAGAAGATATGTGATATGTATGTGCTAAAAAAGGACACATGCACACACATTGACACACACACATTCACACACACACATTCATGCACACACATTCACGCACACACACACACACATTCATACACGCATTCACACAGAAGCCCGTCAGCCAAAAGCCCCACACCTGTAAAATCTGCCCATCATAAATGAAGAGATAGAGACCTCCCCAGACAAAGGCTAAGGGAATTCACCATTGGATTTTCTTTACAAGAACTTCTGAATGGAGTGATTCATGTTAAGAAGGGAAAGATATCAAACAGAAATATCATAACAAAAATGTAGGAAACTGATTGATGAAAAACAAATACACAGAAAAATACAAAATACCATATTAATGTAAGGGTCATGGGAAAACCTCTTTACTATACAGTTAAAAGACAAAAATTTTTTTAAAAAACCTATTATTTTAAAAGGTACATAATATGAATAGACATAACTTTCAATAACAAATACAGTGGAACATTACAGTATAGAGGTTTTATATATGTTTAAATTTAACTTATCAGTTTAAAACGAACTATTAGCTATAAGATATTATCTATAATCCACAAGGTAAATACAAAAACTGCCTGTAGAAATTATACACAAAAAAGCAAAAGGGATTAAAGTACATCGGTATCAGAAACCAACAGAATTATACAAGAGCAAAAGAGGAAGTATCCAGGAAAGGTTAAAAATACAAAGACGTGAAGGAAAAAGAAAATATAACACATTCATGTTTATTGGAGACAGCAAAAGTAATCTTCAGTGGGAAAGGTATGGCATGAAATTCTTACATTAGAAGAAAAAGCAAGTGTCAAATGGAAATTTAGGCCACTTGATAGCTTAGAAAAAGAGCAACATACAAATAAAAGCAAATAGAAGAAACTATAGTAATCAATGAAACAGAAAAATATAAGGCAATAAAGAAAATCAGTGAAAGGGAGACATCACTACAGACCCCACACACAGCTAGAAAGCAAGATGGTGCTGCCAGGAATACTCACACACCTGACAACTTCAATGTCACAGACCAATTACTGGAAAAGCACAAATTACCTCAGTTCACTCCATTTAAAATATATAATTTCAATAGCACTATAACTGTTCAGGAAGTTGAGTTTTTAATTTGAAATATGAGAAAATAAATCTCCACACCAGATGGTTTCACAGGCAAATTCCATCAACCATTTAAAGAATAATTAACACCAATTCTATACAATCTCACAATCTCTTCCAAAAATAAAGGAAAGTCATTTTGTAAAGCCAATTTTATTTGATGCCCAAAGCAGGGAAAGTAAAAGTCCTGATCATATCCTTCATGAATTGGTTGGACAAATGTTTCATTCCCCGTCACTTGGCTGGCATGTAGCTCACAGCCCTCCACTCCCTGTGTCTGACTGGTGCACACACCTTGACTGTCCGCTGGCTGATGGGGCCTAGTAGATTAATGGCCTTCTCCCAGCTACTCTGGGGGCTCCAGGACAGTGACTGCACAATCCCTGCCTTCTCTCGATTAAGAATCAAGCTGTCTTCCATGACATGAAGATTTAGAATAGGAAGAACCATCTATGGTTAGAGAAAACATACCTTAGACAGTTTAGTGTCAAATACTGAAAGGATTGATTGCCAAGGGCAGTGAGAGAACTTTAGAGAATGACCAAAACTTCCTAGTGGTGTTCCGTGGCTGCATGTGTTACTACATTATCAAGTGTTTTAACCTAATGCTATATCAAGTTTTTTTGAGACACAGTCTTTGTTGCTCTGGGTAGAGTTCTGTGGCATCATAGCTCACAGCAACCTCCAACTCCTGGGCTCAAGTGATCCTCTTGCCTCAGTTTTTCTATTTTTAGTAGAGATGGGGTCTCACTTTTTGCTCAGGCTGGTCTCAAACTCGTGAGCTCAAGCTATCCACCTGCCTTGGCCTCCCAGAGTGCTGAGATTCCAGGCGTGAGCCCCCACACCTGGCTGCTGCATCAAGTGTTAGGCATTCAGAGTGGTTCTGAATGTCCCTCCCCCCATTCTCAATGCCGGCAAGCACTTACCTGCAGTTCTCGCAATCCTGGGTAATCATCACCAATGGGCAGTTCCTTACACGGAGCCCTGCACAGTGGGCATTTAATACAACTCCATCTGAACTTTTTCCTGAGGTCCCGTTTCACCTCCAGGCAAGAAGACTTCAGGATAATCTTACTGTGCAGCTGACGTGGCACCCCCTTGAACATCAGAACACAGTGTTTCCTCCAACACACCCTGACCGTGAACATGCTTGCCTCTCATTACTCATCAGGGTGTGAGGATCAAGCAATACAGTCAGCCCTTCTGACTGTACATTCTGATATATCAGAGGTGATCCTGCTGTGTCTTGCAAAGGGAAAAGAATCTAAGCACCCACTGAAACCCTGATGTGTTCTTCCCCCTCCTACACATTTACAGTGTCTTTAACGGAAACATTTTCTCATAGGCAGCTCTCTTGTCTAGAGACAGGTTATAAAACCAGGTCTTGGCTTGTTAATTCTTTTGCAGGTCTTATTCATGTTGTGCCACTTTAATTTTGGAATATGAGAGAATTTGGCCTCCTTTCTTGGGGATTTAGTCAAAACTGATATGATAAAGATGCCCATTTTATTTTTTTTGGAAACAGAGTCTCACTTTGTCACCCTTGGAAGAGTGCCATGGTATCACAGCTCATAGAAACCTCAAACTCTTGGACTCAAGCAATTTTCTTGCCTCAGCCTCCTGAATAGCTGGGATTACAGGTGAATATTTTATTTTTTAAACAAATAAAATATATAACACAATTCAGATATTGAAAATATTTACAGGACAGCAACTGTAACTCAGTAGGTAGGGTGGTGGCCACATATACCCAGGTTGGTGGGTTCGAATCCAGCCCAGGCCAGCTAAACAATGACAACTGCAACAACAATAAAAAATAGCCGGGTATTGTGGCAGGCACTTTTAGTCCCAACTACTCGGGAGGCTGAGGCAAGAGAACTGCTTAAGCCCAAGAGTTTGAGGTTGCTGTGAGCTATGACACCATAGCACTCTACCCAGGGCAGCAGCTTGAGACTCTGTCTCAAAAAAAAAAAAAAAAAAAAAAGAAAAGAAAAGAAAATATTTGCAAAAATGTCATTATCTCACCTCATACCCTTAAGTCTTTCCTCTCTGACATAACCACCCTTAATGTTTTCTTGTGTTTTATACATGTATATAAGTCTGTATGTATACATGTAGTTACTCACATATATGCAAGTACATATGTGTGAATAAAACACATGTAAAAATAAATGCTATATGTTACGCATTATTTTGCAACTCCGTTTTTTGTTTGTTTTGAGACATAGTATCACTCAGATGCCCCAGGGTTGAGTGCTGTGGCATCATTGCTCACAGCAACCTCAAACTCTTGGGCTCAAAGGATCTCCAAGTAGCTGGGACTACCAGAGCCACAACCGGCTAGTTTTTCTATTTTTGGTAGAGACAAGGTCTTGTTTTCGTTCAGGCTGGTCTCAAACTCCTGAGCTCAAGCAGTCCATGTGCCTTGGCCTCTGCTAGGGTTACAGGTGTGAGCCACTGCACCCAGCCTTGCAACTTACTTTCTTTAAGGATCTATTTAGAAAAATTTTATATTTGCTGTAAAGATTTATCTTGATATGTAGAAGTTATATAATATTTCTTTGTGTAAGTATAAAACAAATCCCTTTCTACAGAGTATGTTTTTATGTTTTGTTATTTTTATATTCTTGCTGTCACATAGTAGGTGCTTAAATAAACATAGCTTTGATATATTTGTTTCCAGTTTTTATCCTAATAACTATGCGTCAGCAAATGTGGCTGGCCTTAACACATATTCTTTTAGTCTTTTGATATTACAAACACCATAGCAGGGAAGAACATTTTACTTATCTTTTTATATTATATTACATGCTGAAAACTAGATCTAACATTGCTGGATCGAAGGGTATCGTGATGGTGTATTTTGGTGCCTATTGCCAAGTTGCTCTCCAGACAGAGGAATTTATACTTCTAGCCTGGGAAGCTAATGAGATTCTTTCCCACATCTTTGGAACACTGTGTGATCAAACATGTTGAACTTTGACAATGTGATAAAAAATGCAATAGTTCATTCTCATTTTAATTCAAATTATGTTTTTTTGCATATTTCTATACAGTTGCTAGTCTTTTTTTGTTCAAACTCCAATTTTACTAAATATCCCATTTATGCTATTTTTTTTTTTGTTTCTTACCCCTCAGTTTTATATTTTGCTTAGTAGTAATTTTTGTTATGTTTGCAACTGCTTTTTGTCATAGAATATAGAATGACATTTTGATTAGAAATATAATTGCAACTACAAAATATGAAAAATGTTACATATTTGCATATTATGATGAAATTTTGTTTGTGTAGAGATATTTAATTTTCTAAATAACCGTGGTATCGACTTAAGAATTACTGAAGTTGTCACAGGAGATGGCCTGGCTCATCCTTTGCGATTATGCCTAAGGGCATTGGAGAGTAAACAACTTTGGAAGAGTCTGAATTCATGGATAAGATAGAGGTGTGAGTAGGACGTTGGTGTTCATTCTTAGATTTTTGGATATTCAAAAAAAAGTATGCAAGCATGATTGTATCTTGAGTCTCCACAATATTTTGCATACTTCAAATAACTGAAATGTGCATTACCTAAATTAGTCCTTCTGCTCCTGGGTACCTGTCCATCAGAAACACATACACATGCGGCCAGGCGCAGTGGCTCACGCCTGTAATCCTAGCAGTCTGGGAGGCTGAGGAAGGTGGATTGCTTGAGCTCATGAGTTCAAGAGCTGCCTGAGCAAAAAGCAAGACTCCTGTCTCTACTAAAAGTAGAAAAACTGAGGTCAGAGGATCGCTTGAGCCAGAGTTGGAGGTTGTTGTGAGCTATGATGTCATGACATTCTATCCAGGTCAACAGCTTGAGTCTCTGTCTCAAAAAAAAAAAAAAAGAAAGAAAAGAAATAGATCCATGTTTACAATGAGAACTATATTATTCATAATATCCAAAACTGGATACACACACACACACACACACACAAAATTTTCCTCTTAGCAGGATATACTAACACAGACCAAAAAAAAAAAAAAAAAAAAAAAAGACAAGACAGCACACTATAAAATTCCATTAAAATGTCATGACAAATAAGATGAGATTAATCTGTGGTGTTACTTGCCAGCTCCTGGGAGGTAGTGCTCTCATGAGGGGATCCGAGCCTCCTCTGCATTGCTGATAACGTTTCATTTCTTGATTAGAAACTAATTTCAATGGGTTGTTCTCATATTTTTGTGGTTTTAAATTAATTATATTCATTTAACTGTATGTTTAGGGGAATTTTTTGTATTTAAACATATCTAAAACTATTTTATATTAGTAAGCAATACTCTCCAAATAGCCAATTAAAACAGGAATGTTTTATTTATAATAAAGAAAACAATGTAAGTCAAAAGCCCTAGGCTTAAACTTAAAAAAAAAAAATGTGTAAAACCTACATTAGGAAAATTATCACACGCTCCTAAAAGATAGAAAAGGATATTTAAACAAATTTTAAAAACATGATATTTCCTCATACATGGAGATTCAACATGCCAAAGATGATCACTTATAAATTTAATCTTTCAACAGATTTGTTATCAAGATTTGTGTTTTGTTTTTTAATTTCTTCCTGAAATTATTCAAGTTGATCATTAGGTTAATTTGAAAAATTACTAGCAAGAACAGTCAAGAAATTCTGAGAGTAATGTGAAAAGACTGGTTCTACCTTGAACTTAAGGAACTTCTGTTTTGCAATGTGGAGGCAGAAAATAAACCCTAACAAGAGCATCTTTAGGGCACAGATAAGAAAATAGTATATCATAAAAGCAGCATTGCAACTCAGTAGGAGAGAAATAAATATTTATATAGATTATATAAAACAACTTTATTTGCTCATAGAAAAAATTAAAATTTAATCCATCCCTCCCATTGAAACTCAATAGTGCAAAATACATTTTTATTTCAAAAAGAAAAAAAATTGAGACTTACAAGAAGAACTGAATGGGTAAATTTTTCTTATACTTTCGGATTAGAGAAAAATATTCCTAACTATACCTTGCAATTAAGAATAGAAGAAAAATAAGTGATTGGGGATTAGAATCAGAGAAATTGAAAAAGAATAAAAATCTTTCCGTAGGATAGTGTAATGATGGATACCTTGTCATCATGTTTTCCCAAACAAATAAATGCACAACACCTATTATAACAAAGATATTTGTACCAGAATGTTTATTGTAGCCCAATTGCTAAGTCATGGAAGAAGCCCAAGTGCCCATCAACCCATCAATGGATCAATAAATTGTAGTATATGTACACCATGGAATATTATGCAGCCTTAAAGAAAGATGGAGACTTTACCTCTTACATGTTTACATGGATGGAGCTG
>CAUYTI010043552.1:0-17187 GCA_963575145.1 Galago senegalensis | reverse complement strand
AAACAATTAAAGGATCAAGCATGGTGTCTCACACCTGTAATCCTAGCACTTGGGGAGGCTGAGGCAGGCGGATTGCCTGAGCTTAGGAGCTAGAGACCAGCCTGAGCAAGAGCAAGACCCCCATCTCTAAGAACAGCCAGGCGTTGTGGTGGGCGCCTGCGCTCCCAGCTACTTGGGAGGTGGAGGCAGGAGACTCGCTTGAGCCCAGGAGTTGGAGGTTGCTATGAGCTGTGATGCCACAGCACTCTACCCAGGGGGACAGCTTGAGGCTCTGTCTCAAAATAAAAAAAGAATCCCAAACAATAAAAAAAAAAAAAAAGGTCCAGCTACTTGGGAGGCTGAAGCAAGAGAATCGATTAAGTCCCAGAGTTGGAGGTTCCTACTAGCACAACCGTGGGAATACAATGCACAATCGTCTGCCCGCATCAAAACAGTGGCCTGGCAAGAATCAGAAGGGTACACCTGTTGGCTGGAGTCTAGACCGCATGAGGAGATGCTCAGACAGGCCCAGACGGAGGAGCAGCAAGCAGAGCAAATGCAATAAAAAAACCTTATGTGGCTCAAGAGTGGGGCGCCAGCCCCATATGCCAGAGGTTGAGGGTTCAAACCCAGCCCCGGCCAAAAACTGCAAAAAAACACCTTTATTGAACGTCCACTGACATCAAAGTGGAACTGGAAAATCATTCTGCCGTAGGATTGGAAAGGGTTAATGAAAGTCAGGTCTGGAGTCCTGACTCCACTCTGCTCTTTTCCTCCTAATAAAACCTTTCCTTAATCCCCCACCTGGCTTCTCTCCTTCTTGTGGACAATCACCCCAACTCTGCCCCCAACCCCCTCAGCATTTTATCTAGATCTTTCTTGGCAAAATTTGGTGCCTAAAAGAGCAGCACCAATGGGGGTGGCAGGCGTGGAAATGCGATTTCGGAATCAAATCATACAGCACAGGCACTTGTTAGGAGAGGTGCCCAGGCTGGAGCCGGCCCCCTGTAGGGGAGGCTGCGAGCACCTGGCTGGCCTTGACAATGAACCGCCAGGCTGATGAGAACAGTGGCCCTCCAGCTGTCTTGGTTCCCTGTGGAGATTTAAAAACAGGCGTCTTGGCTCAGAGCCCTCAGCTCAGTATTTAGGGTGACGGCCTCATACACCAGGGCTGGGGGTTTAAGCCCGGCCCAGGCCTGCTAAACAACAATGACAACTGCAACAAAAAAATAGCCAGGTATGGTGGTGGGCTCCTGTAGTCCCAGCTACTTGGGAGGCCGAGGCAAGAGATTCACTTAAGCCCAAGAGTTTGAGGTTGCTGTGAACTGTGACCCTACAGCACTCTACACAGGGCGACATAGACTCTGTCTCAATAAATAAATAAGTAAATAAAAATAAAAATAAAGAGTAGGTGTCTTAATGTAAGGTAGTGGTAATTTCAATCAAGTCACAAAGCGATTGCTAAAGTTTACTTGGAACCTGGGTGAAGGCGGGCGGAGACTTGACTGGCAAGAGTGCTTATCTTTGAAAGGTTTCAGATAGGGCGGGAGAGTGAGACTGTTACTTGGTGTGCTAGTGACTGTTGCCAGGTACACAGTTCCAGCTGGCTTCCTGCTGAGACCATTCTGCTTTAGCCCCCTTGGAGCCCTAGGATTCGCTAGTTCCTCCTATCTTCTGGCTGGTGGGTCCTAGAAGGGGCTGGTTTCAGCAGAGGTCACTGAACAGCCAAGATGGAGTACGTCCTGCTCAAAGTGGAGTGGCCCATGCTTGCTCTGTTTTGGGGGTTCCTCCCATCAACCTATCACTTAACACATGTTCTTGAGTTGTTTTTCAGAAACCCCCTCCAGACAGAAAATGCAGATAAGGGGGGAATTAAGGGAATTAAACTCTGATCCCCATCTTTTTTTTTCTTTTTTGCTTTTTGGTGTTTTTTTTTTTTTTTTTTTTTTTGAGACAGAGTCTCATTTTGTCACCCTCAGTAGAATGTCCTGGCATCACAGCTCACAGCAACCTCAAACTCCTGGGCTCAAGTGACCCTCTTGTCTCAGCCCCCGGAGTAACTGGGACTACAGCAGCCCACCACCACATCTGGCTATTTTTTAGAGATGAGGGTCTTGCTCTTGCTCGGGCTAGTCTCAAACTCCTGAGCTCAGGCAATCCACCCTCCTCGGCCTCCGGAGTAGCTCTGAGTTCCAAGTCTGCTACTTAGGAGGCTGAGGCAAGAGGATTACTTGAGCACAGGAGTTTGAGGTTGCTGTGAGCTATGACACCAGGGTATCTAGCCTAGGCAGCAGAGTGAGACTGTTCCAAAAAAAAAAAAAAAATCCCATATGGCTCGGCGCCTATGGCTCAAGCGGCTAAGGCACCAGCCACATACACCTAAGGTGGCAGGTTCAAATCCTCAGCCCGGGCCCGCCAAACAACAATGATGGCTGCAACCAAAAAATGTGGCGGGCGCCTGTGATCCCAGCTACTTGGGAGGCTGAGGCAGGAGACTCGCTTGAGCCCAGGAGTTGGGGGTTGCTGTGAGCTGTGAAGCCACGGCACTCTACCCGGGGGGGATAGCTTGAGGCTCTGTCTCAAAAAAAAAAAAATCCTATAAACTCCAGGTTTGGGGATGTCTGACTTCTGGGCCAGGCCAGTTAGTATGGAGTTACTATAGCCTCTGCATAGTGATTTACAGTTTCGCCTGCCTGAAGTGGACCCTGTCTTTAAAAACTCCGCCTGTAGGATGGTACCTGTGGCTCAAAGGAGTAAGGCGCTGGCCCCATATGCCGGAGGTGGCCCCGGCCAAAAACTGAAAAAAAAAAAAAAAAACTCTCGCTGTAGTCTACCAGGGAGCTTGAGCCTTAAGCATTAGCTGCCTATACTCCTTGCCTGGTGCCCTGCAATAAAAATGCCTCTTTTTCCCACTCAACTTTCAGTTTTAGTGTCTGGCCTTGTTGTATTAAGGAGGCAAGTGGCCTCTGGCTTGGTTTGGTAACAGAATTCCCTAATAAAAGGAGGTCTTATCCTTTGCTCACACCTATAACCCCAGCACTCTGGGAGGCTGAGGTGGGCAGATTGCTTGAGCTCAGGAGTTCGAGACTAGCCTGAGCAAGAGCAAGATCTTGTCTCTAAAAATAGCAGGGTGTTGTGGCGGGCACCTGTAGTCCCAGCTACTTGGGAGGCTGAGGCAAGAGAATCCCTTAAGCCCAAGAGTTGGAGGTTGCTATGAGTGTGATGCCACAGCACTCTACCCAGGGTGACATAGTGAGGCTCTGTCTCAAAAAAATAAATAAAATAAAATAAAAGTCATTGGCCAGGTGCAGTGGCTCATGCCTGTAATCCCAATACTCTGGGAGACCAAGGTGGGTAGATTGCCTGAGCTCAGGAGTTCGAGACCAGCCTGAGCGAGAGTGACACCATGTCTCTAAAACTAGTGGGGTGCTGTGGTGGGCACCTATACTCCCAGTTACTTGGGAGGCTGAGGCAAGAGGATTGGTTGGACCCAAGAGTTTGAGGTTGCTGTGATCTATGACACCACAGCACTTTAACAAAGGGTGACAAAGTCAGACTCTGTCTCAAAAAAAAAAAATCATTATTGATATACAGCCACATAGAGCTAACACTCAGCTTTCTTGACTTAGGCAGAGTTAAGAATATTATTTTCACCTTTGTTCAACCTTTATGGAGTCCTTTTGTTCTGATTAAACTATTTTCATTGTGGACACCTGGGGACATGGGCTGGAGGGGGTGTGCAGTGCTGCCACAGGCTGCCCTGGATAGGAGGCCATGCTGTTCTCCCAAGTGGACGCTGGCCAGAGGACAGGGTCATGTTGGCCTAGTTCCTCAGGACCTCGCTCAGTGCTTGCCTTTGACCATTATCTGTTGAATTAATAAAACTTTTGGAAACGTCCTACTGAATCTGCCCTGCTCTGCCATTTGAAATCTAATTAAATACCTAACTATTAACTTGAAGCAGAACATCATCGCCACAGTTACTCTAGTTTTTTTTTTTTTTTTTTTTTTTTTGGTGACCGAGCCGTAAGCTGTCCCCCGGGGTAGAGTGCGGTGCCATCACAGCTCATAGCAACCTCCAACTCCTGGGCTCAAGCGAGTCTCCTGCCTCAGCCTCCCAAGTAGCTGGGACCACAGGCGCCCACCACAACA
This sequence comes from Galago senegalensis, assembly GCA_963575145.1. Taxonomy (NCBI): domain Eukaryota; kingdom Metazoa; phylum Chordata; class Mammalia; order Primates; family Galagidae; genus Galago; species Galago senegalensis. Next base: position 13,056 of record CAUYTI010043552.1, on the reverse strand, counting down.
CCCAGCTATTTTTTGGTTGCAGCCATCATTGTTGTTTGGCGGGTCCGGGCTGGGGATTCGAACCCGCCACCTTAGGTGTATGTGGCTGGAGCCTTAGCCACTTGAGCCACAGGCGCCAAGCCTACTCTAGTTGTTAAAAGCTAAATTGTCTTTGCCAAGAACAGGTAAAATAACGTCCATTATGTATTTTTCTGTTGGGTGACATGTCAAAGGACTTTTTGTTTTCACAAACGGAAGTAAAAATAGATCCATCAAGGACTTGACCAGAATTTTGCTTCTAGCTACCGAGAGTGTGTTTGACTTGGACTGAAATTTTTAAGTGCTTTTAAAATGAATTTTAAACTGAGTTTTAACGTTGTAAGAAGGCTACAGTGACAATGAGCCTTCAACACTGTGGCTTTAGGAAAGCTGTGATGTGTGTTTCTAGAACCAGCATACATCCCTGGAATGAGTAAAAAACAAAAAAGTGTCCTAAACTTAAAGAGACCGTAATTTTACTTGGCTGGTGGTGGGCAATGCAGGGGGGCGGGTTAATGCCCTGGACTGCTGGTCCCTTCAGTGTTTTGTCCTGCCCTGGGAGAGGAAGTGGCCCAGAGGTGGCGGGGTAATGGTGGCAGGATGGAGGGCGTGATCTCTGACTCTCTGTGACTAAGAGCGGGATCTTCAGCCCCACATCAAGCCAAGACGCAGCAGAGGAGAGCAGGGCTCCCGAGGGCTGTCTGTCAGGGAAGGGAAGTACCAGGTTCCTGGCTGGGCTCCTGAGAGCGGAGTCCTCACTGGCTGCGACACCTGCTTCCTCCTCACCTTCCCCCTCTCCTCCTCCCAGACCCTTCCAGACACACTCGGTCTCTAAACTCAGAGCAGCTTTTTCTACCTCCCTTTCCATTCTGGAGAAGCTTTGACTTTTTTTAAACCTTTTTTCCCCCTCAATTGGGATATAATTCACATACCACGAAATCCACCATTTTAACAATTTTAAGTTGTACGATCTGGTGGCTTTTAGCTTATTCACACTGTTGTGCAGCCATCACCACTACCTCTATTCTAGAATATCTTTTGCTTTGATCTCTCTCTCCTTTTCGAGACACAGTCTCATTATGTTACCCTGGGTAGAGTGCTGTGACATCTCAGCCTCCCAAGTAGCTGTAGCTGAGACTAGAAGCACCCCCTACAACAATGTCCGGCTAGTTTTTCTTTTGTTGAGACTCAAGCTGTCACCCTGGATAGAGTGCCATGCGTCATAGCTCACAGCAACCTCCAAGTCTTGGGCTCAAGCAATCCTCTTGCCTCAGTTTTTTCTATTTTTAGTAGAGATGGGGGTCTCGCTTTTGCTCCGGCTGCTCTCAAACTCATGAGCTCAAGCAATCCACCCACCGTGGCTTCCCAGAGTGCTAGGATTACAGGTGAGCCACTGTGCCCAGCCTGCTTTCATCTCTTAAGCCCAGAAAATGAATGGAAGGGGGTGGACCTCACCAAAAAAAAAAGACAGTTCCCAATAAACCAGCACCCATAGTTTGCCAAGAAAATCCCCTCATTTTGTAGTTTTTATTGATAACAATTTTATGACCCTTGTGGAGGAATTTTGAGGACCCTTCCTCCTCAAAGGTCATAAAATTGTAAAGAGAAGTTTTTGCTTGAGTTTTGTTTTCGCTTATTTATTCACTGACTTCATTTCATTCACTCCTATCCTCAGCATCTCTCCGGGTTAGTGCTGACTCTGCAGAGGCCAACGAGCAGACACCCTGTCCTCTGTGACTGGCGGCCTGCCGGGGTGACAACTGGTAGGTAATTAAGCAACTACTATTGTGCCAAGTCCTGGGAAGAGGTAAGTCACTGGGAGACAAGGATGTCTGGGGTCAGGTGCAAGTTCTCTGAGAAAGTGGTAGTGAGGACGAGAGGATTAGTGAGGGGAGAAGTGTGTCCGTGCTGGGTGGGAGAGGGGCAGAGGGCGCAGCACATGGTGACACCTCGTGCAGGAAGAGCTGATGACTGCGGGAGCTACAAGTCCAGGGTGGCTGACGCCGTAGGGGCTGGGGGAGAGTGGAGCAAGATGACACGAGTACAGGGGCCGAAGGCAAGTCACACAGGGCCTTGGAGGGCACATGGAGGATCTGGGACTTTATCTTTGAAGGGGCCAATGCTGAAGGTGAAAAGTTCCTCCAACTACAGGGAGACCAGCTGGGAGGCTGTTATGGGATGAGCAAGTGTGGCTGTGGGGTCAGAATGGGGGCCTAGAGGTTGGCGGGGGGACTGAAGAGACATTTCTGGAATAGACAGGCAATGGGGGTGGTCTGAAGGATGACCTGAACACTGAGTGCAGGTGGGATGGGGAACTCTGGTGAGATCCAAGTTTGGAAGGAAAGATCACAATTTCAGCTCGGGGCAGGCTGAGTCTGGGAGCCTGTGAGGCGTCCGTGTGGAGCCGCCAAGTCCACAGTTAGACAGGGATGTCTGGCAGCTCCGAGGACAAGCCTGGGCCAAGGATATAAGGTGAGGACCTGTAGAAAGTGATGGTGATAGGTAGTCTGGCATCCAAAACACTATCAGATTGAGGTTTTTTGTTTGTTTTATTTATTTATTTATTTATTTTTGGCTGGGGCTGGGTTTGAACCCGCCACCTCCAGCGTATGGGGCCAGCGCCCTACTCCTTTGAGCCACAGGCGCCCCCTACTTTATCAGATTGTTAATGACCCACCTTTCCTCCTTGCTCCCTGATCGCCAGCTGCAGGGCCCCTTCCTGGCCTGGTGTGCAGTGCCCTCCTTGCTCCCTGATTGCCAGCTGCAGGGCCCCCTCCTGGCTCGAGTGTGCAGCGCCCTCTTTCCTCCCTGACTGCCAGCTGGGGGGGAGGGGTCCTGGCCCAGTGTGCAGTGCTCTCTCTAGCGACTTCTCTCATTGACAGCCATCATTCTCCCTAGCCAAGGGTGTCCAACCTTTCTTTATCCTACTGCACATTAGAAGAATAAGAATTGTCTTGGGCCATACATTAAATACACAAACACCAATGAAACATGATGAACAGGATAGAAAAGGTCTGTGCATACTTTCCCCAACATCCAACACCACAGATAAGCTAAGGAGGCCTCAAATAATCTGTATGCATCCCACAGGCTGAAGGTTGGCCACCCAGCTAGGACACAGGCTCCTGAGGGTAGGATGTGCTGATCGTCTTTGCTTCCCAGCGTCCAGGAAGCAAAGACATTTAGAAACCCACTAAGCACTCAAAAGGCTGAGGACTGGCCAGCAGGACACGTGAGTCAATGATTGTGTTGGAATCTGCATACAAGCAACAATCAGAGATGATGACCCACATCCATCTTTAATTTTGTAGCACCCCACATCAGTTTTAAAATGATCTTTACTTCTTTATAAGGAAAGTATAAAATCATACAGCTGATCAAGACGAAGGCAGCTTAAAAAGTACATCACAAAGATAGACACATGAACAAAGATCGGGTAGTTCAAAAGCATTGCTTTCATCGGCTGAAGAAATATCCTCCAAGAAGCTTCATGCCACAGAAGAAAATGGTCACTGGGCTGTCACATGGAGCAGCAGAGCACGGCCCAGCTCAGGAAGTCATGAGAAGCTGCCCTCTTTCACTTTTCCACAAGCTTTGACAAACTCCATCATTTCATTTCAAGTGACACTGACTACTTTGATCTCCTCAATTCAACTTGGAGTTGATTTCTTGGGGGCATCCCCAGCTAAACACAGTGGTTAGACCCTGTGGCTTCAGGGAAGAAAGAGAACAGGTTCTTCCAGCCGAGGTGGTGAGCACCCCTCTCTGTGGGGTTCCCCCCAGCCCAGGGACCAGAAGGCCTGGCCTGTGGCCAAGCATCTCCACCCCACCCTCTCTAAACACAGGAAAGCAAGACTCACCTTCATCCATTTACAACCAAGTAAATGCACAGTATCAGAAGGTGGGCTTCCTGAGTAGGAAATCAAGGAGCCAGCAGAGAGAGCGCCCTTCAATCACCGCTTTGGGCAGGTGTAGATGTGTGTGTTTTGTCAGAAGGGGAGAAAAACAGTTTCACGAGGCCCAAAGTGTCATTAAAGATGAAAGACAATCTAACAAATTGCTTCTGGACAATAAGGGGGGGGAAAGAAGCTGGCATTGGCCTGCGTCATGGACGGGAGGCTATCAGGATACAGGAAATCTGATTGGAGAAACGAGAAAATGGCTGGAAAGTGACACAGAGGGCGCCGACATGGACCAAAGGACAGGAAAATTATAAAAGAAGGCAGAAGTGGGGGAAAGTGTTACAGGAAGGATGGTCTTTGCTCAAAACTAAATGAATCATATTCATTAAAAAGGAAAGGAAGGGGGAGAAAATTTGCTAGACTTTATTAACATTGTACTTAAAAGAATATATTTTGGGGCTGGGCATGGTGGCTCACACTTGCAATCCTAGCACTATGGGAGGCTGAGCCAGGAGGATGGCTTGAGCCCAGGTGTTTGAAGCTGCAGTGAGCAATGATTGTGCTAGTGCACTCCAGCCTGATGACAGAGTGAGACCCTGCCTCTTAAAGAAAAAAAGAACATATTTTTCTATTATCTATTTTAGAGGAAGGGGCAAGGACAGTGTTCTAGGTCAATGTTTGCTGTAGCTAAGGGACAGCAATCGCTTTGCAGGGCCACTGTTGGTCAGGACTGGCTCTTTAGATGTTCCATTGAAAGGGAAAGAGACCAAAATTCCACAAACGGATAGATAATCCTAAATCCACATGGAGGAAAAGTCCTCCGGAGGGTTTAAAAATAATCCCCATTCACACCACATGTGGTGGCTCACGCCTGTAATCCTCAAATTCTGGGAAGCCGAGGCAGGTGGATTGCTTGAGCTCAGGAGTTTGAGACTAGCCTGAGCAAGAGAGAGAGGCCCCCATCTCCACTAAAATTAGAAAAACTGGCCAGGTACTGGGGTGGGCCCCTGTAGTCCGAGCTACTTGGGAGACTGAGGCAAGAGGATCGATAGAGGCCAGGATTTTGAGGTTGATGCTATGGGACTCTACCCAGGGTGACAGAGTGAGACTCTGTCTCAAAAAAAAAAAAATTCCTATTCGATGATGTGTGCAGAAACAGTAAAAATAAAAACTCACAGAGTATGGAACTGTTATTAGAGCTGGCTGGTCACACATTTAATCCAAATCACAGCTTGAATGACGGAACATCGAGGGCTGGAACCCTCGCCTTGACGATGCCAGCCTTGTTCTGTTATATGTGCCAATGCATAAAACTGCACTCTTTCTGTCCTTTGGTGGGGCGGCTTGTTAGGATTCTAACATGTAACCAAGAATTACTGGCGATGAAAGGGTGGGTGTGTAGACTGCACAGGCCAGCAGAGGGCAGTGCCACATAAGAATTACGACCAAGGAACAGCGCGGGCAGCATCCTTTGTCCAACTTTCCTATGTTGTAGAATAATTATTATTTAACGCCACAGAAATAGGTGACTCATTCATATAGTTTATCTTTTGAGTACTGGTGGGAAATCCTAAAGCAATTTAGCCCTAACAATGAAAAACCTTTCCATTTTAAATACCAGGTGTCTTATTTGAGACCCTTTCCTCCCTCCTGTGTGTGTGTTTTGCGGGGCTGGGGGTGGGGGGGGGTCCCTGATCCAGCTCTCCTTTCCCTTCCCTCTGTGCAGTAATTTGCTCCTGGAACTACACAAAATTCATATTACATAGGGCCCCATCCAGTACCATTACTGCAAAGTTTTCTTTAAGAGTATATATCCCAGCTCGGAGCCTGTGGCTCAAGCAGCTAAGGCACCAGCCACATACACCTAAGGTGGCGGGTTCGAATCCCCAGCCCGGGCCACCAAACAACAATGATGGCTGCAACCCCAAAACAGCCGGGCGTTGTGGCGGGCACCTGTGGTCCCAGCTACTTGGGCGGTGGAGGCAAGAGACTCGCTTGAGCCCAGGAGTTGGAGGTTGCTGTGAGCAGTTAAGCCATGGCACTCTACCCAGGGGCTCAGCTTGAGGCTCTGTCTCAAAAAAAAAAAAAGAGTATATATCCCATTATTTAGCTAAAAATATTTAATTATCCTAATAGCCAAGGGACCTCATTTTAAGCAGTTTAGTTTGTAGTGTGGCTAACTCAACATGGATCTCTATAGACAGAATTATGAGCCAAGCTCTTAAGTATTAATGAATTTAAATTCTAATAAGTATTTGATCAATTAGACATAAAATAATTTTCTTCCTTTCCACTCTTGGCTTTTATTTCTTTTCTTTTTTTGTTTTTTTAGACAATCTCACTCTGTCACCCTGGGTAGAGTGCTGTGGCACCATAGTTCACAGCAACCTTTTAACTCTTGGGCTCAAGTGATCCTCTTGCCTCAGCCTCCCGAGTGGCTGGGACTACAGGCCTCCGCCACAACACCTAGCTAGCTTATTTTACTTTATTTTTAGTAGAGAGGGGGTCTTGCTCTTGCTCAGGCTGGTCCTGAACTCCTAGGCCTAAGCGATCCACCTGCCTTAGCCTCCCAGAGTGCTGGGATTACAGGTGTGAGCCACCTTGCCTGGCCTTGCTGGACATTTTTTATGGAAATGAAGCAAGGTAAATTCAGTTGACACTTATGAACGATAGGTGTGTTTGAAATATAAGTTTAGTATTTTTTGTTTTTGTTTTTGAGACAGAGTCTCACTATGTCACCCTTGGTAGACTGCTGTAACATCACAGCAACCTCAAACTCTTGGGCTTAATGAGAGATTCTCTTGCCTCAGCCTCCCAAGTAGCTGGGACTACAGGTGCCTACCACAACACCCGGCTATTTTTTGTTGTTGTTGTCAACAATAACGACAATAATGTTGTTGTCATTATTGTTTAGCAGGCCTGGGCCAGGTTTGAACCCACCAGCCCTAGTGTAAGTGGCTGGCGCCCTAATCACTGTGCTACAGGCACAAAGCCAAGTTCAGTTTACAATAGGTTTTGAGATGGGGATTTTGAGGTTGGAATTTTGGAAACGTGCCCCATAGAAGTCATGCTAATAGGAACTTGGTTTTCCCAAGCCAGCCCACAAAAAAAGCTTTTACTTCAGACATTTGGAAAGTATAGGACTTGAGCTCTATGGAGTCCAGTTCCCATACATGATGGTGGGTCCATGGACAATTTTTCATCGTATTTTGCAGATTTTAAATCTGGAATATTAGGAATATTTAAAAATGTTTACTCATTTTTGCTGTGGTCAGAGGGAATTAGAAGCCCACCTCTTTAGGTGCTGCTCCAAACCACTTGTGGCTTTATTTATTTTTGAGACAGAGTCCTCTCTGTCACCCAGGCTAGAGTGCCATGGCATCAACCTAGCTCACAGCAACCTCCAACTCCTGGGCTCAAGCAATTCTCCTGCCTCAGCCTCCCGAGTAGCTGGGACTACAGGCTAATTTTTCTATTTTTAGGAGAGGTGGGCTCTTATTCTTGCTCAGGCTGTCTGGAACTCCTCTGACATCAAGTGATTCTCCCACCTTAGCCTACCAGAGTGCTGGGATTACAGATGAGAGCCACCGTGCCCCGAGGCCCTGGGACTTTGATGACAGCTGGGCTGCCACTAAGCCCAGGACTTGGACTTGGGTGAAGGACAGGGATAGCAGAGGAGAGAGGGCAGGGTTGGGGTGGGTAGGGACAATCCCCTCCTGCCCCAGGGCATCTATTCATCCAGCTGGGCCTCTGCCCTCAGTCAATCCAAGGTGGAAGAGTCTCTGGAAGTGGGATCACTGGTAGGGGTAGAGGTCTCACCTGTTTTTCCTTCTCTTCTGTCTCTATTTAGGGGAGGTGGAGGCCCAGAGGTGAGAGGAGGAAGGGGAACGTTCAGGGTTTTACCCCCTCTCCTGTCTTCCCCTCTGCCCCTGCCTCTGTGGTGCTCACAGGCTGAGCTGACTGCAGTTGGACTTAGGTAACCAGTCAGCATGAGTGGAGATGGAGGAGGAAGGGGCTTTCTATAGGTTCCCAGCCTGGCGGCCACGTACAAAACATCTGTCAGTCTGGGATTCACTTACATTCCCTGGGAGTGGCAAGATGGAACAGTGATGCCATCAGACTGCTGAAGGTCTGGTACCACACAAGGCTAAATAATCACAGCCATTTTCCCAAAATGTCAAAAACGAATGCCAAAGTTCAGGCATGGTGGCTCATGCCTGTAATATTAGCACTCTGTGAGGCCGAGGCAGGAGGATTGCTTCCCAGGAGTTCAAGACCAGCCTGAGCAAGAGCCAAGACCCTGTCTTTGCAAAAAATAGAAAACTAAGCCAGGAGTGGCAGCACAGGCCTGTAGTTCCAGCTACTCAGGAGGCTGAGGCAGGACTGTTGGAGGTTGCAGTGAACTGTGATGACACCGCTGCAGTCTTGCCCTGGTGATAAGAGTAAGACCTTATCTCAAAATAACAACAAAAAAGTCAGAATCCCTTTCCACATTTTTCTACAGTAAATTCAGGCTAATGAGGGAGAAAGTGTCCTGTGTCGCATAATAAGAATGTGCTACATCGAATCCAATTTGTAGAATACTAGAACTTTCTGTAACAAGACCTAGACAGTACACGGAGACATTAAATATTTAACAGTTGCTCCACTAAATGCCAATCTTCCAACAAATTGATTTTTCCAAATCTCTACATTTTATCACTGGCTATCACTTTCTGTATAGCTGGTGGCCAATCTGGCATTTATCTGATACATCTGACTCGGGAGATGAGCTAGGTGAGATGAGTGTGGAGTAAGTCCCGACTGTGGATTTTGCTGGTGCAGAGTTGACAGTTGATGAGGAGGCTGACTTCCTATGCCAGCCATTGAAAAAAAGCCCCCACTAGTTACTCAGAAAGTAACTCTGAATTAACCCTAATCCTTCTGTTGTACTTAATTGGTATTATTCATCACTTTTAAGTGATTTTAATCGAGGACTTCAACAGAATCCTCCCCAGTTGAACAAAGAACCTTAATTTTCTAACCCAACAGTCAAAATCAAACAGAACTCCCATAGAATCGTCAACTAAACCAAGATTTTGCCTTTTATTTCTTTTTTTCCCCCACAGAACCTTAAAAATCTGACCTTTCTACTAACAAACCCACCCATCTCCCCAAAACCATCCAATAAGAACATTAGATATTTTCTGAAACAAATTTTCATTTGGTTTGAAATCCTTTAAAATGTGGATTTGAATGTATTACCTTCCCTCCCAGCAACGTAAAAACATTCCTCCTCTTCAGCTAAACTGTCTGTGTAGTGTCACGAGCTTCTGTTTGAAGCTGGGATCGTAGGTGCTAAAGGTGGTTACATTTCACCAATGAGCCATGGATTTTTATTTATTTCCTAATTGATTGTCATCTCAGGGATGAAGCATTCAGCCCCATGGAAAAGATGAAAAAGTAGGCTCGGCGCCTGTAGCTCAGCAACTAGGGTGCCAGCCACATACACTGCAGCTGGTGGGTTTGAATCCAGCCCGGCCTGCCAAACAACAATAACAACTACAACACCAAAATAGCTGGGTGGTGCTGTGGGCGCCTGTAGTCCCAGCTACTTGGCCCAGCCTTGGGAGGCTGAGGCAAGAGAATCCCTTAAGCCCAAGAGTTGGAGATTGCTGTGAGCTGTGACGCCATGGCACTCTCCCCAGGGCAACAGCTTGAACCTCTGTCTCCAAAAACAAAACAAAACAAAAGATGAAAAAGTAACTGCTAAATTAATTTTTTAAAAGTCATGGGTGGTTCGGTGCCTGTAGCTCAAGTGGCTAGGGTGCCAGCCACATACACCAGAGCTGGCGGGTTTGAATCCAGCCCAGGCCTGTCAAACAATGGCAACTACAACCAAAAAATAGCCAGGCATTGTGGCAGACGCCTGTATCCCAGCTACTTGGGAGGCTAAGGCAAGAGAATTGCTTAAGCCCAAAAGTTTGAGGTTGCTGTGAGCTGTGATGCCACAGCACTCTACCCAGGGCAACAACTTGAGACTCTGTCTCTTAAAAAAAAAAAAGGTCACGGGTTGAGAATTCCCTTTGTCAAACATCACTCCCACAGCCTTGAGTATCCTAGTAGTTCCTGACTCTGTGCTCCCAATAACCATACATTTTTGTATTTCTTTTAAAAAGACTTGAGCAAGTGACATTGTAGCCCACAGGTTATAACAAGTATTTGAGTAAAAAAATGGCACACGCGTTCTAAAGGGTATCACCACCCAGTAGCAGCATCCCGTTAATTCACCCGAGTACTTTATAAAAAAAAGTAACAAACCAAAAGAACAGGGTAATTCTCCCTGTCGTCTTCTTCCAAGCCACGTGACTGCCGCCGATTATGAAAGGTCTTACCTGTGGTGATGTATGTGTGTCTGGGACCTTGAACAGTCTCAGGTCCTACTGGAGTCTTCCTCAGTGTTTAAGGGAGAGGATAATTTTATTTTTATGGCGTGTATCCATTCTGATTGTAGGCTTTGGCTGCTATATGAGCCTACAGAATATTTCCCCCAACTCTAGATTCAAATATTAAATTAAAACACATGTGCAAAAACAAACAAACATCCACCACCAACACGAAACGTACCCCCAGCAAGACCACTAGCTTTGGGGAAAACCGGCGTGCACCATTCCGTGTCCTTATCCTAAACTCTTAGAACGGATTCACATTCCTCCTTAACCTGTGGTTGTTTCAATGTCCAGAGAGCCTGATGAAGGCAGGGGAGCTCTAGAAGTGCCTGGGGTGGTCTTCACGCCCCCTCTTGGGCCACTCCTCCTCCACCCACCTGCGCAGAACCTTCTCCACGTCAGCCCTGTGGTACAGCCTGCACAGCTCCATCAGCTGCCCCACCGTCCTCTGACTGTTGCGCAGCAGGAACTCCACGGTGGGGCTCTGCGGCCGCTGCTCCAGGAAACACAGTTCGTCGTAGGGCATGCCCCACTTGCTGGCAAAATTCCTCCAGTTTTTTACTGTTGGGTGACAGGGATCCAGCTTTATCCTGATCACATCTAATAAGTCCTGGTCATTGAGCAAGTCACTTATGGCGGGAGCCCGCAGAGAGCAAGAAGAACAAGTACAGTTTTCTTTGCAGGAATCGTCCTTGCCGATATCTACGGGGGAAACAGGACGGTGCACAGTCAACGGGAGGCTTTGCGCATGCGTTCATTTCCTACCCATTATTTTCCCGCTGAGCAGCCAACAGCATTTATTCAGTCTGAGTTTATCACAGCCTATCTTTTGTTTTTAGAGACAGAGTCTCACTCTGTTGCCCTCTGTAGAGTGCCATAGCGTCCCAGCTCACAGCAACCGCCAGCTCTTGGGCTTAGGAGATTCTCTTGCCTCACCCTTGAGAGTAGCTGGGACAACAGGCACCTGCCACAATGCCCGGCCTTTCTTTGTTGCAGTTTGGCTGGGGTCGGGTTCAAATCTACCATCCTTGGTATATGGGGCCAACACCCTACTCACTGAGCCACAGGCACTGCCATCACAACCTAGCTTATAGAGGACTATTTCAGAATACTCATTTCTTTCTTTTTTGTTTGTTTGTTTTTGAGACAGAGCCTCAAGCTGTCCCCCTGGGTAGAGTGCTGTGGCATTACAGCTCACAGCAACCTCCAACTCCTGGGCTCAAGCGAGTCTCCTGCCTCCGCCTCCCAAGTAGCTGGGACCACAGGCACCCGCCACAACACCTGACTATTTTTTGGTTGCCGCCATCATTGTTGTTTGGCGGCCGGGGCTGGGGATTCAAACCCGCCACCTTAGGTGTATGTGGCTGGCACCTTAGCCGGTTGAGCCACAGGGGCCGAGCCAGAACACTCATTTCTAATAATGTGGTTTATTTTTATTTTTTTAGAGACAGAGTCTCACTTTATTGCCCTTGGTAGAGTGCTGTGGCATCACAGCTCACAGCAACCTCCAACTCCTGGGCTTAGGCGATTCTCTTGCCGCTGCCTCCTGAGTAGATGGGACTACAGGCACCCGCCACAGTACCTGGTTATTTTGTTGTTGTTGTTGCAGTTTGGCCGGGGGTCGGGTTTGAACCTGCCACCTTCGGTATATGGGGTCAGTGCCCTACTCACTGACCCACAGGCACCGCCCTCTAATAATGTTTTATTCCTAAGGATGGGTTGCTTTGCTAGAAGGAGTAGTAAGATTTTATAAAGCCAGTTTCCCTTTCTGTCTGAAATTCTCTACCTCTTACACTGTGCATTTGTGACACTGCCGGCCAGAAGCGGGAGCAGCTCTGTTTGTGGACAGATCACCAGTCCAGTGGGGGTCAGAGGCCACCGCACCTATGAGTAGTAACCAGTCTGTGCCCACAGCAGCTACCTCAGCCCTTTCCCTTCCAAGTTACCAGTCAGCCCTGACAGGTTCTTAGCACCAAACACAGCATGTTAGGGTGTAGGGATTGCACAATTCTTTCAAAGGTCTTTTAAAAAAATACCTGCATCTCTGAAACGAAAACTGGAATATCCACTCTATATACATATTTGAAAAGAAGTGATAATTGATAGTGCCAGAAAACTTACCTTTCAAATTTATGGCCACCTTATCATCCCTGTGTGCCTTTATCTGTGCTTTCTTCACCCTTGGGGCTCCCTTTGAAGTGGAGCCAGCACCCCAGGGTGTTTGCAGTGAGATAGAAAGAGGCAGGGGAGGGCAGGAGGCTTCTCCACCTGGGGGAGGACGGCCTTCTTACAGGTTCAGGCATCATCTTTTTTTTTTTCCTTTGAGGCAGAGTCTCACTATGTCACCTTCAGTAGAGTGCCATGGCATCACAGCTCACAGCAACCTCAAACCCTTGGGCTTAAGTGATTCTTTTGCCTCAGCTCCCAAGTAGCTGGGACTATAAGCACCTGCAACAACCCCCAGCTACAGGCCTCATCTTTAGCCTCATTTTATTAGCAGTAGGCATGTTGGTGGGAGGACAGAGTCAGTAGGTAAGGGGTGTTGGCAAGTCATCTATAATAAAGTATTTTTTTTTTTTTGAGACAGAGCCTCAAGCTGTCCCCCTGGGTAGAGTGCTGTGGCATTACAGCTCACAGCAACCTCCAACTCCTGGGCTCAAGCGAGTCTCTTGCCTCAGCCTCCCAAGTAGCTGGGACCACAGGCGCCC
>CAUYTI010043551.1:0-11280 GCA_963575145.1 Galago senegalensis | reverse complement strand
AAAATCTATGGGATACAGCAAAAGCAGTCCTGAGAGGGAAAGTTAGAGCTGTAGAAGCCTACATTTGAAAAACAGAAAGAGGTCATATCAACGAACTCAGAAGCCATCTGATGGGATTGGAAAAAGAAGAACAATCTAAGCCTAAACCCAGCAGAAGAAAAGAAATATCCAAAATTAAATCAGAGATTAATGAAATTGAAAACAAAAGAATCATTCAGAAAATTAATGAAACAAGGAGTTGGTTTTTTGAAATAATAAAATAGATAAAACTTTTTGCCAGACTAACTAGAAATAAAAAGCAACCAAAATCTCTAGTAACCTCAATCAGAAATGATAAAGGAGAAATAACAACTGATGCCACTGAGATACAAGAGATTATCTTTGAATACTACCAGATACTTTATGCCCAGAAATTTGATAATGTGAAGGAAATGAATCAATGTTTGGAATCACACTCTCTTCCTAGACTTAGCCCAGATGATATAGATCTCCTGAACAGACCAATTTTAAGCACTGAGATCAAAGAAATAATAAAAAATCTCCCAACAAAACAGTGCTCTGGTCCACATGGCTTCACACCAGAATTCTATCAAACCTTCAAAGACTAGCTTATCCCTATAATGCATAAATTATTACAAAAAATTGAGAAGGAAGGAATCTTTCCCCAACACGTTCTATGAAGCAAACATTACTTTGATACTAAAACCAGGAAAAGACCCAAATAAAAAGGAGAATTTCAGACCAATTTCACTAATGAATATAGATGCCAAAATTCTCAACAAAATCCTTGAGAATAGATTACAGTTTGTTATCAAAAAGTCATACATCATGTTCAATTAGGTTTCATCCCAGGGATGCAAGGCTGGTTTAATATATGTAAGTCTATAAATGTTATTCACCATATCAACAGAAGTAAAACCAAAGATTATAAGATCCTCTCAATAGATGCAGAAAAAGCATTCAATAAAAGCCAGCATCCCTTTCTAATTAGAACACTGAGGAGCAAAGGCATAGGTGGCTTATTTCTTAAACTAATTGAAGCTATCTATGACAAACCCACAGGTAATATATTACTGAATGGAGTAAAACTGAAAGCTTTTCTTCTTAGAACCAGAAGCAGACAAGGTTGTCCTCTGTCACCATTACTATTCAACATAGTACTGGAAGTTCTGGCCAACACAGTTAGACAAGACAAGAAAATAAAGGGCATCCAAATTGGAGTAAAAGGGGTCAAACTCTCCCTCTTTGCTGATGATATAATCTTATACTTGGAGAACTCTAAAGACTCAACCACAAGACCCTTGGAAGTCATTATGAAATACAGTAATGTCTCAGGATATAAAATTAATGTCCACAAGTCAGCTGCTTTTATATATGCCAACAATAGCCAAGATGAGAAGTTAATTAAAGACACAACTCCCTTCACCATAGCCCCTCCCCCCCAAGTGAAATACTTAGGAATATACCTAACAAAATAGGTGAAGGACCTCTATGAAAAAATTATGAAACCTTAAAAAAGGAAATAGCTGAGGACTTTAACAAATGGAAGAACATACCATGCTCATGGCTGGGAAGAATCAACATTGTTAAAATGTCTATACTTCCCAGAGCAATTTACTGATTCAATGCTATCCCTGTTAAAATACCAAGATTCTATTTTCAAGACTTGGAAAAAATGATTCTGCATTTTGTATGGAACCAGAAAAAACCCATATAGCTAAGGCAGTTCTTAGTAATAAAAACAAAGCCGGAGGTATCACCATACCAGATTTTAGGCTGTACTACAAGGCCATAGCGGTCAAGACAGCATGGTACTGGCACAAAAATAGAGACATAGACGTTTGGAATCTAACAGAAAACCAGGAAATGAAAGCAGCAACTTACAGCCACCTAATCTTCAATAAACCTAACAAGAACGTCCACTTGGGAGAAAGACTGTCTGTTTAATAAATGGTGCTGGGGGAACTGGATATCCACATGTGAAAGAATGAAACTGGACCTGCACCTTTCTCCACTCACCAAAATTGATTCAAGATGGATAATGGACTTAAATTTAAGGCAAGGAATGATAAAAATCCTCAAAGAAAGAATAAGAAAAACACTGGAAGATAATTGGCCTGGGGAAAGACTTTATGAAGAAGACTGCCATGGCAATAGCAACAACCACAACAATAGACAAGTGGGATTTAATTAAATTGAAAAGCTTCTGTACAGCCAAGGAGACACAGCCAAAGCAAATACATAACCTATCCAATGGGAAAGAATATTTGCATATTTTGAATCAGACAAAAGTTTGATAACTAGGATCTATACAGAACTTCCACAAGAAAGTTTTAATCCACAAGAAAAAATCCAACAATCCCATACATCAATGGGGAAGAGAGATGAACAGAACCTTCTCTAAAGAAGATAGATGAATGGCTGTTAAATACATGAAAAAATGCTCATCTAGAGAAATGCAAATTAAAACCACTCTGAGATATCATCTAACCCCAGTGAGAATAGCCTATATCACAAAATCTCAAAACTGCAGATGCTGGCATGGATGTGGAGAGAAAGGAACACTTTGACACTGCTGGTGGGACTGCAAACTAATACAACCTTTTTGGAAGGAAGTATGGAGAAACCTCCAAGAACTCAAACTAGACCTCCCATTCGATCCTACCATCCCATTTCTGGGCATCTATCCAGAAGGAAAAAAAAAAAAAACAACCTTTTATTATAAAGATACTTGTACAAGGCTGTTTATTGCAGCGCAATTTATAATCGCTAAAATGTGGAAACAGCCTAAATGCCCTCCAACCCAGGAATGGATTGGCAAGCTGTGGTATATGTATACCATGGAATATTATTCAGTTATTTAAAAAAATGGAGATTTTACAGCATTTGTACTCACGTGGATGGAGGTGGATCACATTATCCTTCGTGAAGCATCACAGGAATGGAGAAGTATAAATCCTATGCATTCAACTTTGATATGAGGACAATTAATGACAATTAATGACACGGTGGGCCATGGGGAAGGGGTGAGCAGACAGAGAAGTCAGGAGGAGGTGAGGGTAAGGACAAGAAAAAAAAGAAAATAGTGACTAATTCTCACATAATTTGGATTTGATTTTGACTAAAGTACATCACTTAAACATTAATTTTTACATGTTAATATGTTGTTTAGCATATAGGATACTGCATCCTCATTTAAAAGTGAATTATGTTTGTAATTTCCCCTTTATAATATATTTTTCCCAATTTTAATATCAGCTGCATCCAGATTCAGCAGAATGATTTCGAAGTATTTCTTCTTTTTCTATTCTCTACAAGATTTGACATGATCTGGTTTTTGAAATTATCTTTTATTTTTATTTATAAATATTAGTTGTCTATTTTTTGAGACTTTGGAAAAAATTATAAGAAGTTAATTGATGACTCTATACTGAACCTCAGAGTCAAAGCATTCTATTATAGTCATACTCTTTTTTGATAATGAGAATGTTACTTTCTTTGCATTACTATTATTATTGCTTAACACTTTGTTGCAGCAATAGGCTGATTTCTTCTCTGAATGTATTTATCATCATTCATTCTTTATGAGGTTTTTTCCTAGTCCTTATCTTTAACGTTGTTATTGTTGGTAAATTTTAAGCCTTTTTAGTTCTGTGAAGGCAAAACGTGGAAACCTAATAATCACATGTATATGTAAAAATAAAAAATATGTAAATAAAAAAATAAAAGTCTGGGCACACACACACACACAAAAGACAGTGTTACCAACAAGTACATGCTGAAAATTTTTGATCCTAGAAAGCAAATGGAACATTACCTTGATCTCAGAAGAACATGAAAACTGGTGCAAAGGCGTCTTAGCAATAGAGAAGGGCATATCTTACTGATAGCGCTGGAAGCAGACTAAAAATGTGAAAGTACAGAAAGGTTTTATGGTGAAATACACATGTAGTCTTAATTTAAAATGTAACCTAATAATTCGTATTCTCATATTAAACCAAAGTAAAAAAAATTAAAAGTATAAGGTGATGTCATCAGTAAATAATAAAGCATGAAGATTTTTAAGGAAAGCACTGAAGTGGGGGAAAGTGATAAACTTGGTGGATTTTCATTCCAGCTAAGCCTATAAATAGGATCTCAAAACTCACTGCATTCCAGAGACTCAGTTTTCACATGTGTAGAAAAGAGCAGTGATAGCAATATTCCAGACATAGGACTACTGCGAAGATCCAGGAGGGAGTTTGTTAAACAACATATAGCTTTGAATTTTTCACCCAAAGGGATTCTATTCTAGACAGCATCAGGTTTGGGATTCTCTGAACCAGACAGCCATCAGGGTCTAAATAGCCAACATACTTCCTAAGATAAGTTCTATAATAAAATCTTGAAAGATCTGAAACCACACTGAGAGCAACAGTATACAGTAAACTTCTCTTAATAAAAATGTCACTTCTTGTATGAAGTGACTTCTTATGAACCACCCTCCACTGTATACAGATGAGCAATGTCACTTCTTGTGTGAAGTGACTTCTTATGAACACTGTATTATGTGATCCATTAGTTTTCAATGTATTCTTGAATATTTCCTCTCTGTCACTTCACCTTCTCTTCCTCCACACCTGAAATCAGTGACCACGTTCTGCTAATCCTACCCATTTATAGCAAATCTTCCCTGGCTCCAATCTTCAAAGCTAACGTTCAGATCATACACTCACAATTTCTTATCTAGACTAGTATTGTAATTCTCTATATTTTTTCCCTCCATCTCTAATTTCATGTCCCTAATTAATTCCATATCCTACTAAACATTTATTTCCAATGTTTATAAACTCTTGCTTAAAAATCTTCCAGTAGCTCTCAACATTTTATAGAATTATCCTTGGGGAAGAGTTTTTTTGCTGTGACACTGATCCACTGATGTGTCAGAAAATGAATTTACTCACTCAAACCAACACTATTAATAAAATGGAAAAGAATACACTAAAATAAGTAGATTTTAAAGCATCAGATCTAGTATGACATAATCTTTTGTGAAATTTTAAGTTTTTCTGTGTTTACACTCCTATAATATAAAATATTTTACTATGAGTTGTGTTTTTAAAAGTTTGAAAAACCCTTTTGTAGATCATATAGATGATTTGCCTTTGCCTCTATTTATACACTAATCCTGCAAAGTTTCAGCCATACATTAGTTGAATGCTAGTCCGTACTCCTTCATATCTGGGGACAATTTACATAATATTGCTCTGCTGAAATATATCCCTTCACAACTTCCTGTCAACTTTGGAAATCTGTTTGCTTTTCAATATGCAACTCAAGCAGTGTCTGCTCCGTGAGCCTTCTCAGTACTCTCCTCATGATTTCTAGTGCCCACATCTCCCACAGGCTATTTTGAACTGGCCTACAATAGTTTGGTGACAGAGAACTACTATATTCTTTTTGATTGAGCTTTAACAGGGTGAGGTGGGCTATAAATAAATTACTATTTCCCAATAACTTGAAACTACAATAGTTAGACTACCAGTTAATTCTCCAAAAAACTTTCCCAGGAACTTATCAGTTATACAACCTCTTTGAGCTCAGAAAATACTAGTTTTCTGTGTTTGGGGGGAGCTGTGAAAAAAAAATTGTTCTTGGAAGGCTGCCTAAGACAAGTACGATGTGACTTAAGTTGCTTTCTGAAGGACCAAGACTCCTCTGAGTTGTTTGGAATGAAGCCTGGAGAGCAGTGCCTCAGTGTACAGACCACTTGCCACACTAGCTAGATTTTTATGTCCATGCTAGAAGGGTGTCTCTGAAAATATTTTTTTTTTTTTGTAGACACTGCATTTCCAATTTTTCACTTCACTAAGGAGTAGCTCTTTCTAATCATCATTAGCCAATAAGGTATTCGTTTTATAAATGAAAACCAATTATAGTTAAGAAAAAAAGTAAAGCCTCTGTTGATCAAGTTAGAATAGCTAGGGCTTATATTTCAGATGAAAATGTGCCTGACTATCCTGGTCTATAAATTTTGGATGACGAAAGTTTCTTAATGACATTTTAAACCATTATCTATATCTGCTATCAGCCAAATTATTTTAAAGTAAACTACAGATATCACTACACTAAAATTTCAATTAATATGCTTTGGCTGTTTTAAGTCAACCATAGTGTTGTTGAAATTAAATCACAGGTACACTAGTAATGATAAATATTAGTCTAACAGGGTATGATCTGTTAATTGAAATATGTGGCTAGTAAAACTTACATGGCTTAAAGTCACACAAGAAAACACAAAAACATATATACTACACCCACACCCACCCACACAGAGGCTTCCCAAAAATGTATACACATTTTAAGAAAGGCAAAAACTGCATTAAAATAGTAATGTATGTTCATATATTACTAATAACAAAGAATGAATAAAAGTCATGTAGAGAACCTCTTGTTATTGCAGAAGTCAAACATGACTTAGTATTAAAAATTTGATATAGTTTTTGCTTTCCTTAAAATTTGTATAATTTTATGGCACCCTGTGTGTGTGTGTGTGTGTGTGTGTGTGTGTGTGAATACATATATATGTGTATGTGTACACACACACACATACACACTTCCCTGGAGAGACTATCTACTATTAAAACTTACAGCCAGCCAACCTATAGGAAACTAAGTAGTTTTTTTTTTCTTCTTGTATTCCAACATTATGTATATTTTACTATTGCACTTACATAATTAGAGCAGATGTTCAAATAGGATGCTTCCCACTTACCTTTGAATTTCTCTATAACATAAGTGTCAGAATACCAAAAAGTCACTAAAACCTTAGAATGTGAAGAGTTAGAATGTTTCTGAGAAATTTTTACGTGTACTCTGGTAGATCCTCAAGTCAGTCAGGAGAAGAAGGTTGTGAAAAAGAAGTCAGGAACAAAAAGAAGTAGATTTATGAAGAAATTTGTTTAGAGAAAGTTGTTGCCACAATACAGCGCCCACTTCTTTGAGGGAAGGGAAGAAGGTTTCCAAGCTTAGGTGCCTAACTCATAACTGAAGTAAATGCACAGGTAGGGTGACCAGACGTCCCGATTTTGGCGAGACAGTCCCGCTTTTCAACAATTTGTCCTGTGACCCCCAGCATTTTAGAAAAGTCCCGATTTTTGGAAAGAATGCATGAACGGGCAGGAGAACAAGAAGGGAATATACGGTTTTTGGCTGCCATATGGCTATTTCACCAGAATATGAGTTTTATATTATTTTTGTTAATTTTATAATGTTAAACTGTAATAAATGCTGAGAAGTGATTATCGAGAACTGCTTATCAAAGTTTGCATTGTTGTCAGGCCCTGCCTGCTCCATCCCCTGCCCCATGCCCTGCTCGGCCCCCTCTCTGCCCCCAGCCACATTGTCCCGCCTTATAGATGTTAAAATCTGGTCACCCTATGCACAGGGGACTGGAGATTTTGAAAGGCAAAGGAAGGGCTGACCAACAGTTTAGGTGATGGCACCAGAGAATGAGTATAGAAAGAGTTGGCTTCCCTCACCCATGTAGCCCATCCAAGGAGGCTACTTTAAACTTAAGCCAGGACCAAGAGGGTGAAACCAGCCAGCCACATAGGACCTGATCTGTCCCACAACTTCTCCTTCCTCCCTAGGTTTTGAACCTGGCCAAGAACCCAGTAGCTGCTGATAACGGGAGATGAGACCTGATCTTCCCTACTCCAGATCCCAGGGTGAGCAAGGCTTGCTTTCTTTATTGTAAATTCAACTCATATTTGTTATATAAGATGTGAAAAAAGAGAGAAGGGGAAAATTATAATAGAAATTACTCAGTATCTCTCATAATGAAATATTCATTATATAAAATTTAATTTTGATTCTTCTACCTATTAAATTATATATTCTGTTGGGTTTTTTAAAAATGCGAAAAAATAGTTAAGAGTATATGCTTTGAGACTTCTAAACTGGGCTCAGCTCTTTAATAGGTATGTGACATTGAGGAGTTACTTAATTTCTCTTATCCTCAATTTCCTTGCATATAAAGTGAGGCTAGTAAAACCAACCTAATTGGATTGTTATGAAGATGAGTTTGATACAATATATGTGAAGGATTTATCACAAAGCCTGATATGTAATACATGACCCAAATTGAAAGCTAGTGTTATTAACGGATTACAAGAGTTTATCTTGAACACTTAAATAAGAACTATTCCACATACTTAATAAGGACTATTGGTAATAAAGTGCTAACTTCCTTTAAAATTTTGCTGAAATTTTCAAATTTCCTCTTTTTAGAAATTACTACTATAATTTGCGTGCTGCTTAACATTCTTGTACACACACACACATATATATGTATATTGCTCATCATTTTTTCCCCATGAACTGCTTACTATTACTATGCAAAAGAATAATAGAATCTTCAAAACATAAAAAAATAGTATCTCTTTTTCTCCTCTAGTTATAAATAAGACCTGCTATATAGAAGTCATTATCAAAGACTAAAGAACATAATCAATAAATACTTGGATTAATAAAGGATTAGAGGAACAAATTTAATGTGCATATAAAGATTGTCTTTCTCAGGACACTCATTGATGTAAAGGAATTTTTATTTCCCTTATAGCTAGATTAAAAATAAATAGTCCTGTAGAATAGGACCTTGTTTTCTATAAAGTTTGCTAAGATTTGAAAATTAAGCATCATCCTAAATATTTATATTGTAACAATCATAAAGTTCTCTTTTAAGGAATGTTTAATTGAACAGTTTCATGGAACATTAACCTGACTATAAAGCTTTCTGGAATTGGTCTAGTAATTCTATTTACAGAAAGAAATGGAGGTTTGGCTTTGTTTCATTATAGAATTAGCAGTTTTGCTAATGACTGGAAAATTGTTCTTGCTGCAGGTGAGGGAAAACATTTTAAAAGAAAAATGATTACTTAATGCAGAAGTGCCTGAACTGTTTTGCACATTAGCATCACTTTGGGATCTTTTAAAAATTTCAGAACTCAGCTCCATTCCCTACCCTCCTAGACCAATGATCATAATCTCCACCCCAAACCAATTAAGTCATAATCTCTAGGGGTGAGACAGAGACACGTTCATATGTTACACATTGCTTTTTATTGAAGCATCCCAGCTGATTGCAAGTAAGTTTGGGAGCTACCAATGTCTTGGCATATGGTGGTTTCTGGCTTATATTAGCAGTAAGAGCAGGCACTCTGCATTAATTTTAACATTTCACTAAGCACTGTTAAAACTTTATTTGCACGCCTACTAAATATTCTGTGGAGAAAAATATATCTCTGGAAATCTCAACATGCACATTTATTATGCTTCTGCCATTGGTCTTCCAAGTGGCAAGAGCATATTTATCTGTCATGGAAATAACCGCATCTGAATAGACACTCATATAACACATTTTATAACCATTTGGTCTCCTGTTGTGATACTGCATAAACAACTCCCTGAATATAGTAGATAGCTCTGCTTTCAAGGTTTCCTATTATGACTTTGGAATAATTTTTGAAGATATTGAAACGTTTACATCTCTTAATACTTCAAGTTACATTAACAGAGACAAATCTAAACTGAATTTTATCAATAGTCTAGTAATCTCTCTGAATCTCAACTTCCCATCAAATCTTGAATTAAAAAGTATCATCCTTGTAGGCATAGAGTACCAAGGAGTAAGTGTGATCTTTTCATTCAGATCAATTGCACAGTGTATTGAATATACTTATTAACTGAAAACTGTGCCTTTCAATATCACAAAGAGAGTAAATTGATAATTCTCATTGAAAAAATAAATAGTTGAGGTGCTGAATGTATTAATTACTTAATCTGATAATTTCACATTGTATTCAAAATTTGTAACACCACTTTGTACCCCATAAATATATATAACTATAATTTTTTAATATGTAATTAAAAATAAATTATATAAATACCTATCATCAGATAATGGTGTTCTCATGTTTTCTTACTGTAAAGAAAACACATATGTAATTATGTATATTTGCTTTGACAAGACAAATTTTCTGAGAATCATCCTCCCTCACTTGCTAGATGTAATTTCACTTCCTTCTGGGCTCTGCAAAGGAGAAAGTGGTGAGATGGGGAGAAAGAGAGAAATTCTGTCTGACTTTGATGGAATTCTTTACTTTCTTGTTTGGCATATGCTAAAGTAGACATCTCTGGGTAGCTCTAGAAGATAGTTAAAGCTGATACCATGCCCTTTGGATGCTATCATTTATTCCTCAAAGGTTTCCAGCTAGACTCTTTTTCCTTTGTTCTGGTGATCTGGGTGAGTGCCATTAGTAAATCCCTTTTCAACATACAGAAAATCATTGTGTTGAAGATTACTATCAGTTATTCAAGGATCTAAAAGATTATGGCAAAGATGACCACACATTCATTCTCTCCCATATAGATATGTCTGGGCCATGAGAAACATCCCATGAATTAACCATCTCCAGGAGCCCCAGTCCTTTTCAACATAGAATCATGCTTCCCTACTCCAAAGAACTCGTTTAATGCTCTCTTCTTCATTTCTATGGTTTCTATGGTGGTTACGCCTAAGGCTTTTGTTCCTTCATAGAAAGGCACAGAACAATTTCTGCAAACTATTTTATTTGTAAATTTTGTGTCCACATTCATTAGGTACTACATATTTATTTTGTCATCCTTCAGTCAAAACTAAAATGAAGTCCATTCTAACATCTGCTAGTTATAGTCATATTGAAGAGGTTTCTCCTCAAATTTTTTATGAAATAAGTCTCAAAAATTCTATAATTCCTCTACTAGGTATATATCCAGAAGACCAAATATTACACTACAACAAAGATATTTGTACCAGAATGTTTATTGCAGCCCAATTCATAATTGCTAAGTCATGGAAGAAGCCCAAGTGCCCATCAACCCACGAATGGATCAATAAATTGTGGTATATGTACACCATGGAATATTATGCTGCCTTAAAGAAAGATGGAGACTACCTCCTTCATGTTTACATGGATGGAGCTGGAACATATTCTTCTTAGCAAAGTATCCCAAGAATGGAAGAAAAAGTATCCAATGTATTCAGCCCTACTATGAAACTAATTTATAGCTTTCATATGAAAGCTATAACCCTATTATAGCCTAAGAATATGGGGAAAGGGGAGAGGGGAGGAAGGGTAGAGGAAGGGTGATTGGTGGGACCACGCCTATGGTGCATATTACAAGGGTACATGTGAAACTTTCTAAATGTAGAATATAAACATCTTAACACAATAACTAAGAAAATGCCATGAAGGCTCT
>CAUYTI010043550.1:0-11822 GCA_963575145.1 Galago senegalensis | reverse complement strand
GCCGTGGCATTACAGCTCACAGCAACCTCCAACTCCTGGGCTCAAGCGAGTCTCTTGCCTCCACCTCCCAAGTAGCTGGGACCACAGGCGCCCGCCACAACGCCTGGCTATTTTTCGGTTGCAGCCGTCATTGTTGTTTGGCGGGTCCGGGCTGGGGATTCGAACCCACCACCTTAGGTGTACGTGGCTGGCGCCTTAGTCAGTTGAGCTATAGGCGCCGAGCCGGTTCATGTATCTTTAAAATTTCACATTGAAATAGCTGAAGTATGCCTGCATTCACCTACCTGATAATGTTTAGGGTTCAATAAGCTTTTTTTGTTTCATATTCTATCTTTCCATTTCCCAAAGGCAAGAACCTAGGCTTAACTATCACTGTATATCCAGTTTCTGGCATAGAAAGTCTCCTTGATCAGCTGGGCATAGTGGTTCATGCCTGCAATCTCAGCACTCAGGCCGAGGCGGATGGATTGCTTGAGGTCAGGAGTTCCAGACTAGCCTAAGCAAGAGTGATGAGACCCCCATCTCTACTAAAAATAGAGTAACTACTTGGGCGTTATGGCGGGTGCCTATAGTCTCAGCTACTTGGGAGGCTGAGACAAGAGGATTGCCAGTAATTTGAGGTTGCTGTGAGCTATGATGCCATGGCACTAACCAGGGCAACAGAGTTAGTTTGTCTCAAAAAAAAACCACTTGGTGCCCGTAGCACAGTAGTTGTGGCGCCAGCCACATGCATCAAGGCTGGTGGTTCAAACCCTGCCTGGGATTGCCAAACAAAAATGACAACTGCAACAAAAATAGCTGTGCTTTGTGGTGGGCACCAGTAGTCCCTGGGAGGCTGAGGCAAGAAAATTGTTTAAGCCCAAGAGTTTGAAGTTGCTATGAGCTATGACACCACAGCACTCTACCAAGGACAATATAGTGAGACTCTGTCTCAAAAACAAACAACAAAAGACTTTATCAAGGCAATGCATGCATATTGTTTAAAAAGCCAAACCTGTCAGTCCCTGCCCACCTCTCGCAAACCCCTGCCCACCTCTCACAAACCCCTGTCCTGGTCACACATGTATTAGTTACATGGCCATTTAAACCTATTTAAAATTTTAAATGTGTTGGACATGTGAAAGAATATATAATTCTATTTAACACTCACATATGTACCTCCTAGGTTAAGAAATAAAGCTTGTATGGACAGGCATTTCTAAGGTACTGAGCAAGCACCCACCCTTCCCCAAGATGACCTCCCTCTACCAAAATAACTGCTGGTTCATTTTTGTTGTAATTATTCTCAAATGTCTCTCTATATATTTGCTTTATAATATCCCCAAGCTATGCACTTTGCTTTTTTATTTTTATTATTTTTTTAGAGACAGAGTCTTACTTTATCACCCTTGGTAGAGTGCCATGATGTCACAGCTCACAGCAACCTCCAACTCTCAGGTGTAGGTGATTCTCTTGCCTCAGCCTCCTGAGTAGCTGTGACTACAGGCACCCGCCACAATGCCTGGCTATTTTTTGTTGCAGTTTGGCCAGGGCTAGATTCGAACCCACCACCCTTGGTATATGGGGCCAGCGCCCCACCCACTGAGCCACAGGTGCTACCCAATGCACTTTACTTTTGAAAAGCAGTAGACAGCACCATGCTAGCTGTATGAGGAAAGGGCAATGCTGTCCCAACTATGTGAATGCTCCCAAGAGCTGAGGGGCTGGACTCCAAGTCACAGGCCAGCTTCAGCATCCCTGGGAGGTTTCCAGAGCCTCTTCTGGGGAAGCCAGGGCTGCTCCTACATGAGTCCTTGGAAATGCAGGGCACCTCGCAACCAGGAAGTCTCCTACATGAACCAGGCACTGGGTGTCCCCCAGAAACATGACCAGTGGGATGCTGTTCTGTGTCTGTCCTGCTTCACTCAGCATGGCCACCTCCAGCTGGCAGGTCAGCACACAGCCCTCAGCTGGCCAGGGGTGAGACAGGGAGAGCAGGAGCTTCACCAGCACAAGGAGAGCTAATGCAGATAAAGAGACACTTCATGATCATTGGGCTTTCTGTCCTCCAGCCAAAAAAAAAAAAAAAAATGAGAGTCTTCAAAGTAGAGAATTATACTCCCCCGATCTAGACTGGCTCTGTCCCTGGGGTCCTCTCTGTCATTCTGGGGCCCCTGTCTCCTATGTTTATCCCGTGACCCACACATACTAGGATACAAGCTAAGCTGCCATAACAAAGGACATAAAAACAGGATAGAAGCTTCTTCCCCTCTCATGACAGTCCAGAAGCAGGCAGGTGACTTTTGCTCTTGTGACTGACCCCGGAGTTGTGTGCAGCCCTTCTGCTCACAGCCCATTGGCCAGAACTCAGGGCCTTCCCTCACCACAGGGAAGGCAAAGGGGCACCCAGCTGGGAAGCCTCTTGCCCAGCTGAAACTCAGGAGATCTGCACCAAAAGGAAGGGGGAGAGAGGACACAGAAAGGAAATCAGCACCGTGTGTCTTTCCTTCATTCTTTCCTTTCAGCCCCTGTCATCTGTACCTGTTTTATATTCAAGAGGCTTCCTCAAAGGTTGGAGATCCGTATGTCTGCAAACATTTAAGAATGAGGCACTAAAAAAACTGGCTGGCAAGTCTGTGTGTGTGGACTGGGCTTGTGAGCTGCACAGGCTGTGTTCCAAAGTCACCTTCTTGGCAAGAGACCCCCAACCCTGTCGAAAATGCAGCACCCACCCATCCGTTCTCACCTAGCATTTCCTAGCCCTCTTTGGACTTGTTTTTCTCCATAGAATGTCTAACATATTGCATAATTTATTTATTTACTTCCTTTTCTGTCTATCTTCATCACTACAAGTGAGCCCTTGAGGGCAGCCATCAGCATCATTGTATTTATTGTTGTGTCTGCAGCAACGGGAAGACTGCTTGGCACATAGTAGGCACTGAAATCCCAGTCAAGTGTGCAAACAAAGGAATTAAAAAATGGTCATGAACGATCAGCTGTGGATCTGGCCATTTTCACTGGAAGATCCCCCAACTGTCGGCTCCTGGACCAATCTTTTCTTCTGAGCCATTTGGCCTCTCCAGATGCACAGCTGGGCATTAGGCCTATCGCCAGGGTTCTGGCTGCCAAACAGGGGAAAGGAACTTAGCAAATCCCAACCAGTGTGTGGACTCTCATATAATCTCCCATTTTCTGCTGAGTAATTCTGTGTGACATGCAAGGATAAAAAAGGACCATCCTCCACAGAGTGCTGAGAGGCTGGCATTGTTGCAGGAAAACAGCAAATTAAAACTGACAGACATTTACACTGACAATATAGAGCAGGTGTCCTCAAACTAAGGCCCACAGGCCACATGCAGCCCACCTAGGACATGTATCCAGGCCGCTGGGTGTTTTTGCTGCTGCTGCCTGTCCTGCTTAGCAGCCGACTCGTCCCGGAGCCCGCAGTCCAGCCCTCCAATGGTTTGAGGGACAGTGAACTGGCCCCCTGTTTAAAAAGTTTGAGGACCCTGATATAGAGGATGGAATCTTTAATTGCCAGCAAGAATTCAAGTGCCTCAAGGCATAAAATGCTGAGTTCTGGGGAAACAGTTTTTTTCAAACTCTTTTATACTTTTTTCTTCAGCTCAGTATCAGCTGCATAGTTACAATTACAACAGAGGGTACAAAGAGTTAATGATTATATTTCTCAAGAATGCAGGGTGCTGTTATCTGTTACATAGTTTTTTTCAAGGTTATTTCAGCTCAGTGTAAAGTTTGTTCTTATTTTGGGAGGAGGAGTTCTTCTGCAGCTGCCTTATTAAGAAGTTTAAGATTGGCTGGGCGCCTGTAGCTCTGCAGCTAGGGTGCCAGCCACATACACCAGAGCTGGCAGTTTCAAATCCAGTCCAGGCCTGCCAAACAACCATGCCAACTACAACCAAAAAATAGCCGGGCATTGTGGCGGTGCCTGTAATCCCAGCTATTTGGGAAGCTGAGGCAAGAGAATCACTTTAGCCCAAGAGCTGGAGGTTGCTGTGAGCTGTGATGCTACAGCACTCTAGCGAGGGTGACATAGTAAAGTACTGCCTCAAAAAAAGTTTAGATTTATCTTGTTGTTTTTTTTTTTTTTTTTTTGAGACAGAGCCTCTAGCTGTCCCCCTGGGTAGAGTGCCATGGCATCACAGCTCAAAGCAACCTCCAACTCCCAGGCTCAAGCAAGTCTCCCGCCTCCACCTCCCAAGTAGTTGGGACCACAGGTGCCCGCCATAACACCTGGCTATTTTTTGGTTGCAGCAGTCATTGTTGTTTGGCGGCCAGGGCTGGATTCAAACCCACCACCTTAGGTGTATGTGGGTGGCGCCTTAGCCACTTGAGCCACAGGCACCAAGCCTAGATTTATCTTGTAAGTCTTATAAATCTATAGGGGTTTAGCATTGATCGGGAATGCGGTCTCAGTTTATTCCTTATTGGTTCCCCCTCTGTCTCTAAAAAAAAAAAGAAAGAAAGAAAAGAAAGAAAGACTGAGCAATTGTGATAAAAGAGAGTGCAGGCAAAGTGTTCATAGCTCAATGATATTATCATTGTCGTAACTCATCATAGAAAGCCTGGTACCTAGGCTTGAGTTGCCTTTGGTTATTTTTCCTTTAATTGTTACACCTTCCATGTACATGGGTCTCTTCCACGTACATTCATTCCTAACATAAGGCTTTCGCCTTTTGCTCGTCTAGGGTGAGAAGGGTGGGTTATATTTGGTATCAGTGGATTACAGTTCTCCTGTTACAACCAGGGGACGGAGGCTTACCATCTAATGGGTAACAATTTCCAGGCGTTCAAGGGGAAGGAGCTTTCCCTTTTATTAAATGTGCTGGATCACTGTCATTGGGATTAATCCACGTGGCCCACATTATACAGGCCAGTGCACACATCCTGCACAGGTGCCTGATTGTGGGATGTGTGCTTATCTCTTTAGTGTATTGTCTTTCTTAAGATGGATTGGTACATGCTCTCTCAAACATTATGTTATTAAAAATCTGGAATCCATCAAAGGTTAGTAAGATTTGCTCAGGCATTCCTTCTGTTATAACTCAGGTTTGTCTTTCTAGGGATATCAGTATACCACATGGCGAATTTAGTCTCCTCTAGGGGTTCCAAAGTATTGGAGAAAACAGCAGGCCCCTGGAGGGGCACACACACCTGATATTGGGGGTTATCATCTATGCAAGTTCCTTCAGTCTTTTCAGTACAATCATAATAAGAGTAAACCAGTAACATAGTTTTGATGGTTTGTCTAGTTTGGGTTACCTCTTGGATATATTTTTCACAACCTTCACCACGTCTTACACCTAAGACTAAAGAAGGTGAAAAAGTCCAAAGCAAAGAATCAGTCCCATGCCACTGCTGCTCATCCTCAAGCTTCTGCCAGGCATAGACCAGTCAGCTCCCGGCATGTGACCTGGGTGGGGCTGTAGTCTGTTTCCTCAGGCTGAGACGGTGGGGATGCTCTAGGTGTCGTTGGACTGTCCACTCCTCATCACTGGGCTGATTTCACATGCGAGCCATGTGTCCAGGCAGGAATGCCATCCACCTTCATTGCTGTTGGTAAGGACAGGATCACCAAATAGAGGCCTTGCCACTGTGGTTTCTGCGGGCACAGGCTTCAGGCTTTTATCTACACCTGCTTACCTAGAAATTTGGAATGGACTAGGGGAGAGAAACTAACAGGACATCTATCATTCACCCATTCTGAAGTCCTTTTTCATTATTTTTCCCAGTGATATTAGTTGGTTAGTAAGTTAGTAACTTCTGTTTCTTCCAGTTCTCTCAGGTCCTTGGTAAATTTCTTAAAGTGGGAGGGGGCCTATGATATAGTATTTTATAGGGTGAGTACCCTGTACTTTTAATAGGAGCACATCTGATTTTAAACAATCCTAATGGTAAAGCCTAGATCCCCTGAAGTTTTCAACTTTCCCTGAACTCTGTGGTCTGTAGGCAGCATGCTATTTCCAGTCAATTTCCAACAAGATAGCAGTTGTTTGTTAAGAATATGTCCAGTGGCTTAGTGCCTGTAGCTCAGTGGCTAGGACACCAGTCACACACACCAGAGCTGCTGGGGCCCAGGCCTGCCAAACAACAATGACAAGTACAACCAAAATATATATATATATATATATATATATATATATATAGCTAGGCATCATGGCAGGTGCCTGTAGTCCCAGCTACTTGGGAGGCTGAGGCAAGAGAATTGCTTAAGCCCAAGAGTTTGAGGTTGCTGTGAGCTGTGATATCACTGCACTTTACCAAGGGTGACAGAGTGAGAGTCTGTCTCAAAAAAACAAGAATATGTCCAGTTACTGTAAGAACCAGACAGAGCTATGTCAATTAAGAAAGAAAAGCAACTGCTGTTTCAAAAAGTAAAGAGGACTCTTTTTTTTTTTTAATCTTTAGTTCCAAATGAGCAACTGACCTTGGGTCTTCTGCTGAGTTTTGGCACCTTATCTGAAAGCTATTCTTTTTTTTTTTTTTTTTTTTGAGACAGAGCCTCAAGCTGTCCCCCCTGGGTAGAGTGCCGTGGCATTACAGCTCACAGCAACCTCCAACTCCTGGGCTCAAGCGAGTCTCTTGCCTCCGCCTCCCAAGTAGCTGGGACTACAGGCGCCTGCCACAACGCTCGGCTATTTTTTGGTTGCAGCTGTCATTGTTGTTTGGCAGGTCCGGGCTGGGGATTCGAACCTGCCACCTTAGGTGTACGTGGCTGGCGCCTTAGCCGGTTGAGCTATAGGCGCCGAGCCTATTTTTTTCTTTTTTTAGCAGACAGAGTCTCAGTTTGTCACCCTTGGAAGAGTGCTATGGCCTCACAGCTCACAGCAAACTCCAGCTCTTGGGCTTAGGCAATTCTCTTGCCTTAGACTCCCGAGTAGCTGAGTCTACAGGCACCCGCCACAATGCCCGGCTATTTTTGTTGTTGTTGCAGTTTGGCTGGTGCCAGGTTTGAACCCACAACCTTCAGTATATGAGGCCAGCACCCTACTCACTGAACCGTAGGAGCCGCCCAACATCATTCTTAATAGGAAAAGACCAAGTGCTTTTTCCTCAAGAACAGGAACAAGCGAGGCCAAGGTGGTGGGATCACTTGAGGCCAGGAGTTTGAGAGGAATCTGTGTTCTGCCGCTGTGGAATTCTATTAATCTGAAGTCTTCTGTATCCTTGCTGATTTTCTGTCTCCTCGCTCTAATAATTATTGAGGGGGCTACTGAAATCTCCAGCTGGAAGTAGGGATTTGTCTATTTTTCCTTGCAGGTTTATCACTGTTTCCTTCATGGATTTTGAAGCTGTTAGTAAGTGCATACTCATTCAGGATTTTTACATTATCTTGATTAATTGACCGATTGATTGTTCTGCATTTATCTTCTTCATCTTTGGCACAGTAGTCTCTCCTTATCCACAGGAGATGTCCCAAGACCCCCAGTAGATGCCTGAAACCACAGATAGCAATGACTCCTACATATGCTATCTTGGTTTTATACATACACACATACCTATGATCAAATTTAATTTATAAATTAGGTGCAGTAAAAGAATAACAACTAAAAACAAAGCAGGAACTGGGCGTGGTGGCTCATGCCTGTTGTCCTAGCACTCTGGGAGGTTGAGGCAGGTGAATTGCTTAAGTTTGAGACCAGCCTGAGGAAGAGCAAAAAAATAGAATAAAAATAAAATTTTTATTTATAAAAATAAAATATCCAGTTGTAGTGGCAGGTGCCTGTAGTCCCAGCTATTTGGGAGGCTGAGGCAAGAGAATCACTTGAGCTCAAGATTGTAAAATTGTAAAATTTTATAATGAATATTTTGTAAACAAAGATACATTTAGCTAAAATGTCCCATTTTCCCTACATATGGTGACTCTAGGGTCTGCTTTTGGGACACCTTGTACTATTAGGTAAGGGTCTAACTTTATTCTTTTGTATATGGATATCCAGCTGTCTAGGACCATTTATTGAAAAGACTACTCTTTTTACAGTTTTCTTGGAACCCTTGTCAAAAATCAGTTGATTGTAGGGCAGCGCCTATGGCTCAGTGGGTAGGACGCCGGCCCCAAATAACGAGGGTGGCAGGTTTGAACCCGGCCCCAGCCAAACTGCAACAAAAAAATAGCCAGGCATTGTGGCAGGCACCTGTAGTTCCAGCTACTTTAGAGGCTGAGGCAAGAGAATCACCTAAGCCCAGGAGTTGGAGGCTGCTGTGAGCTGTGACACCACAGCACTCTACCAAGGGTGATAAAATGAGACTCTGTCTCTACCAAAAAAAAAATCAATTGATTGTAAATTGAGGGTGTATTTCTAGACCATACCACAACATTTTTTATTGCATGCTAGGCATTTTAATTTTTAATTTGTGAGGTGCTAGATATTTTTGATTTCCTATAAATATTTGTGAGCTTTGTTCTGCGACTGTCGTCAGGTTGCTTGGAACAGTTTGGTCCTTTGAGGTCTTGCTTTTAAGATTTATTGGGTGGGAGCAGAGCTCTGTTTAGGCTAATTATTACCTAGGATGAATTATTCTCCACTACTGAGGCAAGGCTCTTCTGAATGCCATATGCAATGCCCCATGGATAATGAGGTTTTCCAGTCTGACTGGTACAAACAGGAACTATTCTGAGCCCTCTGTGGCCGTGAACATCAGGCTCCTGTAATTCTTTGCAGCGATTCTTTCCCTGGCCCAGGGATTTCCTCCCATGCATGTGCTGCTCAGCACCTTGTTAACTATTCTCTTCCAAAAGGGTCACCGTGCACACCTCTGGGGTTCTCTCTGTGCAACTTTCTCCTCTCCAGTGTTTTTTCCCGTGAACTCTATCTACCTTGCTTTCCCCAAACTCTAAGCGTCATCCTTTTGGGTCAGGGATTCTGCTGGGCTCTGCCCATGCTCTTTCCAGGCAGTAAGCTGGAGTA
The DNA here is from genome assembly GCA_963575145.1 of Galago senegalensis. Classification (NCBI taxonomy): domain Eukaryota; kingdom Metazoa; phylum Chordata; class Mammalia; order Primates; family Galagidae; genus Galago; species Galago senegalensis. Next base: position 2,913 of record CAUYTI010043550.1, on the reverse strand, counting down.
AGTATAGGGCTCACCTCATTTGTTTGGGGACCACCGATCTGTGTTACCAATAGTGTTCGGAAATGGTTGCTTCAGGCCCTCCCCCCACTCTGCAGTGGCTCACGCCTACAATCCTAGCACTCTGGGAGACTGAGGCAGGAGGATCTCCTGAGCTCGGAAATTCAATGCCAGCCTGAGCAAGAGCAGACCCCATCTCTACTAAAAATAGAAAAACTAGCTGGGTAAAGTGGAGGGTGCCTGTAGCCCTGCCAACTTGGGAAGCTGAGGCAAGAGGATCACTTGAGCCCAAGGGTTTGAGGTTGCTCTGAGCTGTGACAATGCCATGGCACTTTACCCAGGGCAACAGAGTGAGACCTCACAAACAACCAAACAAAACACAACACAAAAAAACTATTGCTTCTACATTCTGCCTGGGGTTTTGACAGGCAGCACGGCAAACCTGGCCTCCATTATTTCATCGTGACTGATTTCTGAGTTCTTTGAACAAACAGAAGGAGGTGCACTTGTCTTCGTTCAGGCTGCTATAACAGAATATCACAGACTCAGTGGCTTAATTGATAGAATTTTTTTCTCATAGTTCTGGAGACTGGGATTCTGAGATCGGGCTGCCAGCATGGTCAGGTTCTTATGAAGGCCCCCCTCCTGGTTACATGGCCTTTCATTGAAGCAGAGAAGGAGAGGGAGAGGGAACCACCTGTTTCACCCTAACTACCTCCCGAAGGTCCGACCTCCAAATACCATTACACTGGGGATTAGGATTTCAAACATTTAGTCCCTAGCGGCTTTCTTCAGAGTTATCCAGTCCCCACTCAGTCCTGGTGGTCCGCACTTGGCAGATTTATTCTCCCTCAGCCGTTGAGAATACAGGCCCATTATTTCTTTTTACAGTTTGGGAGAGTGAGGCAGTGACTCCTATTCACCCCCGTAGGAGTGATAGGAATGAATGCAACGAAGGCCTGCAAAGTCCTCCATTTTCCTGCTCAGCGCCAGGGGAAATACCTGGGCCTGAGAGTCAGTCTGGATTTTACACCTGCTCCCAGCCTTTCCCGGCACACACCCCACTCTGCTGAGCATATCTGCAGAGCACGTTGTAATTTACAGTGCACTTTATTTGGAGGAATGTTGTTATCCTCATTCCATCATCTTTACCCAGTTAATCAAAGAGGAGTCCTGGAATCTGCCACCCAGGTGTCGTGTAGTGCTTATTTAAAATGCAGGCTCCTGGGCCCAACCAGCTCTCCAGAGTCAAAATGGGGGTTGGGGGGAGGTTTTCTTTTTTTTTTTAAATAGGCTCTTCAAGTGACTTTTGGGAACTTCTGAGAACCACTGATCCAAACACTAGTCAATGATTTCCAAACAAGTAAAAAGCTACAGGACTAGGCCAGGGCGGTGGCTCATGCCTGTAATCCTAGGCAGGTGGATTGCTTGCGCTCAGGAATTTGAGACCAGCCTGAGCAAGAGCAAGACTCCGCCTCTAAAAAAAAAAATCCATCTGGGCATTGTGGCCAGTGCCTGTAGTCTCAGCTACTCAGGAGGCTGAGGCAAGAGTTTGACGTTGCTGTGAGTTATGACACCACAACACTCTATCTAGGGTGACACAGGGAGACTCTGTCTCAAAAAAAAAAAAAAGAGCTACGATACTTGCTAGATATGCTGGGGTTTTTTTTTCCCCCTAGACATGTAGTCTGTTACCCAGGGTAGGGTGCAGTAGTACAATCATAACTCACTGTAGCTTTGAACTCCTGGACTCAGGAGATCCTCCTGCCGCTACCTCCCAAGTAACTAGGACTATAGGTGCGTGCCACCACACCCAGCTAATTTAAAAAAAATTTTTTTTGTAAAGAAGGGTTCTCTCCTAACCTCAAGCAATCCGCCTACCTCTGCCTCCCAAAGTGTTGGAATTACAGGTGTGAACCACCACCCCTGGCCCAGGTGTATTATTTTATTGGAGAATGTGCACTATCCCTTTCTACCCCTAACCTCAGGAGTTAATGCGAATGTCATAATTTAAAAGGAAATGAATGCTGGGCACACCTGTAACCCCAGCACTCTGGGACGCTGAGGCCGGTGGGTTGTTTGAGTTCAGGAGTTTGAGACCACCCTTAGCAACAGTGAGACCTCATCTCTAAAAATATCCAGGTGTTGTGGCAGGTACCTGTAATCCCAGCTGCTCAGGAGGCTGAGGCAAGAGGATCACTCGAGCCCAACAGTTTGAGGTTGCTGTGAACTATGATGCCATGGCACTCTACTGAGGACAACAAAGTGAGACTCTTGTCTCCAAAAAAAGAGAAAAGAAAGAAATGAATAAAAATAGTCTTTCTGATCATTTCACAAAATGCTTTGAGATGACCAGGGAAACTTGATAAGCATTATAGATTCCTACACCTGGAAGGGGCCGTCAAGGTCATAGAATCCAACCCCAACCTGAGGTTTGGATTGTCTATGTGCCAACCCTGCCAAATAATCACCAGCCTCTGTTTGTACACTTCTGAAGACTAGGAACTTGCTACCCCTCCCGAGAGCCATGACTTTAGAATACGCCTTCTGCTGAGGAATCCACTCTGTCTCTTTCTACTTAGTCCTGGATCCAAAACACATGTCTGCTCTCTCTACCCCAGGAAAGCCCTTCTGAAAACATTGCCCATCTGCCCTGAGGCCTCAAGCTGCAGAGGCGCAAAGCCTTTGGCTGTGCCTCCTGGGATCCAGGATTCCAGGCTCCAGAACAAGCCCGCCTGCAGAGCTGCACATGGCTGCCTTCATTCACCTGGCACTTGGCTTCCTCTCGTTCCACATGAACGACTGTGAAGCTGGACGGCCACCACACTGCTGCAGCCTGGAGCCCTGGCGGCCAAGTCCGCTTTCATTCTGCTAGCTCGTTCTTTGCACCTGTGAACAAGTGTCATGTCAACGTCT